>WURS02000018.1:5526654-5540703 GCA_011762765.2 Rhinocypha anisoptera
GTGCCTTATGCACATGCCTTGTATGTATTTACTGTGCATTGTGTCTGCTTGGCAAATAAAGTTTATTATTATTATTAACTTTATCCTCCATGGCCACACAGGATTGTTATGCTAAACTTTCCTAGTAAAATGTGACATTTCCTACCAAAGATGACGCAGAAAATTTAATATCAGCAACCATCACTATTCCCATATAAACAGTAAGTTCCACTTTATTCTGCAAATTGATAATTCTTTACGCTTATGAACGGTTAGAAAAGAACTTTTACAAATCAAATTCCTCACTTTAAAAAAATGGATATTCTTTCAAACTGATAGATATATTCCTTAAGTAAAGGAGTTAGTCATTTATCAGTTAACACAATTTGTCTTGAAAAAAGTTTCACCCATATGGTGTTGTCAAATGGCCCATTTAGTCACTCCTAAGAAGCATAAATAGACCAGCTTTCCATAATGCAGCCACCCTAAAAGCAACTGGAAAAAGTGATAAAATTATCATATCATGTGGCTACACATTTGAATCCCAGTGTTTGTTCTTTTGAGGTCATAGTAGTAGCCAAGTGCTTTTCATGCTCTTTTGAAACAGACAAGTGTCCATGTCAGCTTTAAAAGAGAATAATAAAACATTCAAATTCGTCCTTTTGGTCAAATGCCTACTCTCAGACAACTGAGTGTCCAGTTTTCAGGCCACAGTCTTACACCTGGAGAAGAAAGGAATTGAGCTGGAATTTCTTGAGAAATCCAAAATTCTCTGACATGACAGTGATCCTAGATATGTAGGAGTTGTCAAACAACATTCATGCAATAACTCATTGCTGCTTTTTTCATGGTACCAATGATGCATCAGTTACTAATTCAGTATCACTTGGAATTAATCCATCCCACACAGCCTTAAATAGTTCAAATCCTTTTTAAAAGTTCTCTCTCCTGGTCTGTTCAACCTCTTACAGTGGTGATAATGGTTAAAAACTAATATCAATTAATAAATAAAACTAAAGCCACTATCCAGAATAAAATATATAAAATCTTTTACTTTTAATGTGGGTTTTCACAAAGTTACGGTCCCTTAAGTGAGGTGTGACAAAGATGGTTACCGTATACTCAAAGGTGGATCTTTTTCTTCTTTTCAAATATCCAGACAAAGGACAACAGTTAAGGAAAAATGATGACTGATCATGAGTAGAGGCTATTAGAATGCAGTGAGGCCATTGCCATCAATATTATGTTCTTGCATTTTGAATTAACATGTTTTACTCTGTTGCTTTGTAGATGTCAGTGAAGATCTCCTCCTTCATTTCAAGGATCCTTCAGTAATACGTCATGGTGGTGGACATTATGTTCCAGCAACTGGGGCTCAGAAACAAGACTATATGCAATTTCTTCAAGCTAGGCAGAAAGATAAAGAATGTGTTCCAAAACAGTTGGTAAATGTTGGTGAAGACCAATCTTGACATTTGTCTTTCTTAACCCAAACTATGGAATTTATTTATTGAGGATTACACTGTGATATGAATTGTTTATTAATGGTGTTAATAGAATATTATTCCCAAAATGACATTGCATTTTACTTAACATTCAGTTACATTGCTTTTCTGTTTTGAATTTTTGGCTCTGAAGTTGAGTAGATTGGGAAGTAGTGGGTATTAACCCTTTTGTCGCCGATGATTTCGGGGATAGATGCTCTCTTTGTGCTGAGATTTCCAATAGCTCTACACCCATGTGCTTAACTCTTTCAAAGCAACAAAAGTTTCCAAGCCTGTATGTCGGTTTACCCTTTTGGGATGCATCTCAGAAGGAGCCCTGACTCTTTGCTCAGAGAGTGGTTTAGGGAAACGTGACAATCGAGTGCAATTGTAAACCCAGAGTAGAGTGAGTCCATCGTCACTATATGTTATTTCAGTGTTTCTCCTAAAAACATAATACTTGTAGTCTAAACATATGATGTCGACAATGAATTTCTTGTATTTTGTTGACCAATTGCAATTTTTAAACAAAACTCTACCATTGAAATTAATGGTTTTAGCATATTACTCTTAAGAAAGTTATGATGTATGATTTTTCAGATTATCACTTTGCTAAAAGCCTTGCCAATGAAATCTTTTCAGAATGCTTTGAGTGAGTTTTAAACATTAGGACTTACATTTTTGTTTGTATTATTGAGTAATTCATATTACTTTTTTCAGGGTGGACTAATAGTTATTGCTAAAATCATTATTTCCTAACCTCAATCAATGACTTAAACAAATCAATGCTATTTTGGTGCATAATTATAAGGAAATAAGAATCATTACTATTGCATCTCACTTCTTGAAGAGCATATTCTTCCCAGCTGACATGGTTACAATTTTCTCATCCAGTACTTTGTTAATAATAATGTTACAGTTTCACTTAAAATGGGGACATAGTCATTGAAACAAAATAAATTAATTTCTAAGGTTATAAAGGTAAGGAATACAGCAAATAATATTTTGGGAAAACCACTGGAATTACCTTAGAAGGGTCTGGAATCCTGCTGAGATAGGGCACAAAGGGTGAAATTTTATACCTGGGTTGCTTGCCTTCATAGAAACATGCCTCTATACACATTGCTAACTTGTTTGCATAGGAAAAGTTCTGGAGTCTATACTGACGATAGCAGAAAGAGTGTTATGGGCTTTTTTTGAAAACTTAATCATTTGCTTTGAATCTTAAAACAATATACTGTACCTAGTTTCCATGATAATTTTTAATTTAAAATTATTATAAATTATTTCA
Source organism: Rhinocypha anisoptera (assembly GCA_011762765.2). Taxonomy (NCBI): domain Eukaryota; kingdom Metazoa; phylum Arthropoda; class Insecta; order Odonata; family Chlorocyphidae; genus Rhinocypha; species Rhinocypha anisoptera. Next base: position 5,529,409 of record WURS02000018.1, read on the forward strand.
TAGTGTTTGAGCTAAAATTTCTTACAGAGTAACAGTTATTCACCTTTAAAAATTTATTTTGTCTTTGGGCTAAAAGTTCAATCTTTACAAACCTCTGTAATATAAATACTTTGATTGAACACTGATTGAATTCGAGCGAACTGCATTCATTTCATGAGTCTCTTCATTTCTAGTTTCTTGAGTGCTTGAGCCTTGTTCCTATTCGTTTCTCATACTAATATCTCAATGAAGAACAAGTTTTTGAATCTAGCATTGCTGGTTTCCATGTGAATGATGCTACTATTTATGTACTTGCTATGTATCACTCACCTAATAGTGACTTTAATGTTTTCCTTGCCAAGCTGTCAAAACTGCTAGAAATTATCCACTACTCAATTCAGAACCCACAGTTAATGATAACAGGTGATTTTAATTGCAATCTTCTGAAAAATTCCATAACAAAGCTTGAATTTTTGGATCTTTTAACCTCTTTCAATATTTGTCCCACAAACAGTGAACCAACTAGAGTGAGTGCACACTCTCAAACTGTTTTAGATAACACCCTAACAAATATTGACCTGGAGCATGTTAAAACAAAAGTCATCATTTCTCATATTTCATATCATTATCCACTTATCTCTACAATTGCAGTCTCCTCATCTAAAGATAGTGAAACACGTCAAAAGTATTACAAGAGATATTTTTCTGATCAAAACATGCTGCTTTTTTGCAACATGCTGATTTGTCACGACTGGTCCGACGTATACAGCTCAGAAACTTTTGATAATAGTTTTAAGTATTTCTATTCTACCTATTACTATTATATTATTTTAATGTCTGTTTTCCTCTCATTCTAAAAAAATCTAGAGATAAAAAATCAACTGGAAACTGCAAAAAAAGTGTGTTACTGATGAAATCTGCTGGTTATCTAGGAAAATGAAGGAAATAGCCACTTCCTATAAAAACAAATTTGAAGCAGCTGATCAATTAGAATATTCAGCACTAAAGAAAAGATACCACTTACCACCAATTTGCAAAAAAACCTTTAATAATAATAAATTATAAATGCTGAAAATAAATCTAGAGAATAATTAAAGAATCCAAGGGACAAATTTACTTTCAGCAAGATCTTCAATTACTGGACTCTTAAGGTTATACCATATCCGATTACTCCATAATAGTAATGAGCTTGAATGATTTTTACCTGTCGCGCCAAATACCAATAGGTCCAATTAATCCAGATAACTAATCTAATATCCCTAGCACTTCAACCTCCCTATACTTGTCCCCTTGTTCTGAATTAGAATTGACCAATATCGTTAACAACTCAATCAAGAAAATTAGCTCGGACTTAGATGGCAATCCCGAGTACAGTCATAAGAAAATCCTTTGGTGCAATTAAGGATAATTTACTCTTCCTAATTAATGAATCCTCAAGACTTGGAATATTCCCCACCCCACTCAAGATCGCCAAAATTATACCTCTCTACAAAGGCAAAGAAAGCAAATATGATATGAATTCCTACCGACAGATATCTCTGTTAAATCAGATAGGTAAAATCTTTGAAAAGGTATTCTATAACTGCCTGACATCCTACCTTGAATCTTACAAGTTATTGTCTTCCTCTCAACATGGATTTAGAAAACAGTAACTTATTACATGATTAACCAGATACTCTCTCATTTAGATAACAGAACAGAAACATTAGGTTTATTTTTTGATTTTTCCAAAGCCTTTGACAATGTCAATCAGAATCACTTCTTGACATGTCAAGCTCCTTCTATTTAAACTAAGATGTTACGGAACAAGAGGCATTCCATACAAGTGGATTGAATCATACCTCAGTAAACGGCATCAACATGTTGAACTATCAAAAAATGGTTTTAAATTTGTTTCCCTTGGTAAAGAAATCACATTAGGTGTACCCCAGGGCTCTGTCTTGGCCCAATTCTATTTATAATCTATATCAATGATCTTCCAAGTACTCTAAAAACTGTACCTGGAGTTGACCCAATATTATATGCTGATGACACAAATGTTATCATGTCAGCATCTACAGTGGACATCTTATCCCTTAGGGCAGGCAATGCCACTCAGATCATACATGAGTGGTGTCTCCACAACTTCCATAAACTCAACATTGATAAATCTAACCTCATTCACTTTTCCAACAAAAATTAAAGACCTGTGGAATTCTCAGTGGAAATTGATGGTAAGCATATTGATCAAAACTCCTTCACTAAATTTTTATTAGTCACCTTAAATAGAACCATTTCCTGGGGTGACCACACATTTGTATTGCGCAATAAGCTAAGCTCCATTTGCTTTCTTATAAGAAACAATAGACCCAGTAAATATTGATTAGTATCTATCTATTATGGAGAATTCTCCTCTCTTGTGACATTTAGTATTTTGTTCTGGGGTTCCTCTCCTCACGCTGACACAATCTTTAAAACCCAAAAAAGGATAATTTGACTTATAACTAATGCTACTTGTGATACACCTTGTGGTCCCCTTTTAAAAAACTGGGTATTACCAGTTCCATGTATATATATTTATATTGTTATCATGAATGTCAAGTACAACATTGCTCAGTACAAGCCTAACAACAGGTATCATAGTATAGCACAAGATCCTGCAAAGATCTGCATCAACAATCTTTCAGGACACATAAAACTGCACGGGGGCACAAATCTATGGGTTTATTATTATTTAACGGGCTTCCTCCTGAGATCAAATATGAAGAACATATATCTACTTTTAATAAATTGTTATCTTTATTCCTTAAGGATAAACTGTTTTATTCTGTGAACGAATCTTAAGAACCTTAATGTTAAGTCTTATTGTCTGATAAGTTCCATAACTGTAACCATGTTTGCATTATAGTCTTTCCATACTCAACTTGACGTGTCCTATATTTGTATGCATGCATATGCAGCAAATACTTATACAAATAAATAGATTATTATTGTTATGCAAGTAAAAAAATTTAAAAAGTAATCAATTTTGCCAGTACTGAGATGGCAATGCGTCACCTTAGTCTCTGCAGGCTAAGCGTTAACAATAATAATGTGGGTGTTTTGCTGAAGGTGAAATTAGGACCATGAGATCCTCTTTTACATTTTGACAATAGCAATGAAAAATATGTGCCCAGAGTCAGATTTGAACCCATAATCATTGGGTTAGCTGACAGACATGCTGCCCATCAAAATTGGGCAGATTACTAGGACATGGTTCCTAAAAAAATACAATCATTACTCTGATTGTTGACCCATTCTCCTGGAACTTGACTATGGTCATCATTTATTGCATTGGAAGGAATAGCAAAATTTGCCATGGCCTAAATATTCTCCTCAGTTCATCAATCAGTAGTTTTATATTTTGATGGAAGCCTATAATTTAGATATATATAGATTTGGTCTTTGACTTCCCCTTAAAATAGGAGGCTAGAATATAATCATCTGTTTTCATACACTTGATACCAAATCACTAAAACCTAAAATTAGGCTAGAAATTGAATCCATAACTCAGGAACACAAAATCAAACATTGGAGGCCCTATTCCACTGCCATAAAGGAAAATTACCCAAATAGTCCAAGCCTTTTACCGTAAAAAACACATCAAAATCAAAAAAATTCCTACCGGCCATTTTCTTGCAGGAATGTCTTAAGGAAGGTAATAGAAGCCATTATCATAATTTTACACAACTTTAGGCAGTATGCAAAGGATTATTCAATAATGATGAAAAGCTATTATCTCAGGCAGGATTGTTATCTTTCTGGTGCCACAAAGGGTGTTACATTTAGCTCTTCTCTACACCAAAACTAACCACAAAATTCCATCTAACAGTTATTAATAAATATTCCATTCCACCACAACTATGAATAAAGGAATCACATTTTATTCAGCAAGAGATAACAAGTTATCTACATTCATGAAAGAATACAAATTTTATTATGAAGGCAAGTTAGCAATTTTAGCAGTGCTGATTAAATGAAAAATGCAATAGAATTTAATGAAGGCATAGGAGCACTATTTAGATAAGGCTGAGTACAAACAATGGCACACTCAACCTGGTGCCTCTAACATGAATGTAAACATTATTCATTCTTTCATTATACTTGAGGTAAAATGGTACATAAAAAGTTTACGTTCGACATGTCCTGCACACTCACATTTCTGAGGTTTTATAAATAAGAGAACAAAAACATGAAAAAAACAGGAAAAATTACAATTTCTGAATTGAAGAGCACCTCACACTGAAAATATCTGAAGAGAGAGTGCAGCAAGAAACTGCCATGAGTGGGACTCCCAGTCTTGAAGCATTACAGTTAGTGGCCAATTTTTTTTTTCATTTATTTGGTAATTCCAGAATCACCATTTATACTGATTCAGAGAGGCCCATTGAAACTGGGGCTTTTTGTTTACATTTGTGATTATATTCTTTAAGGCAGGAACAATATTACTCAGTGAAGTCAGGCTGACTACTTGATGACTTACATTAAAGATTTAAGACCATCATGTATGGACTGACAACACCCAATACTTTTTTGAGTATGCACAAATACCTTTCTTTCTCTTTAGTGCTTCCTAAATAACATTGTGTATACACCTGGGCATAACATTGCCTGGACAAGAGATTCATGTCCACAAACATATCACAGGATCTAATTCCGGCAATTACTTCCCATGCACTTTCTCTTGTGAGCACATTCTTGTATGTTGTTAACTGGGTTGGGCACTGTTCACTTTGGTATGTTGAGTCCTTCCCCATCAAAGGCATTACCAATCCAGCAACTCTTCTGTTCTCAGGTGGAGTGAAGAGAGATTAAGCAGGATGAGTTGCCACTGAACAAATAAGAAACTAATTCATGACGTCTGCTCCTGGCCATTACTTTCTGGAGCTTTCATAACATCTGGCAGGTCAGGGGGTGATGAGAATGGAGTCAATTCCAGTGGTTCAAAATCTCCATTGTCCTGACTAAAGAAAATTTTTATGGTGAGCTCATGTAAAAATTGTTGATTTGTGCTTAACACACGTTGGATGAAACCCAGAAATTAATGGCCTAAATTAATTCAAATGAATACTCCAAGGACTCTTAAGAGTGTAATTCAAATTTAAGAAATGATAACGATTTTCAGGGTATAGCCATGACATTACAGAGCTGAATAGGAAAAACTCACTTATTTTATAGTAATGACTTTAATAGGAAGGATCTCATATTTAAGATTATGGCTTTACAATCAATGCATCAACAAACTTGTTATGCATTTTCATCCAAAAACATCAAAAGTAGAGCAAATGTTTGCAGGAAAAAACTTCATAAAGAGTATAAATTGCACCCAAGGGTTGAGATGAGCATATATGTAGAGAAATACAGAAATAATTTACTTTTAATTTTCTTATTACTCAGTTCTATACGTTTTAGCCAGTAAATTTTTAGGATAATACCCATTTTAAATGCACATATTCATAACCTACTAAGAATTTAGACAAATTCTGGGAAATACCCCTGTACATTTGAAAGAATACAACATAAATTCAGTGTATAAGGTTTTAGCAGGCCAAAAGGAGAGATTTATCTATTGCAATCAGTGTGCTATATGGGCATAATATTAGTATTGAATACTTTTATTTAAGAGAAATTTCACTAAGAACATTGCCTCGTGACTATTTCTGGATTCATTAGATATTGAAGGACAAAGGTATATATTTATACCCAGTTAATGGATGGAATAACAAATAATTTTTATTATTGTCACTGCAATTATTACTCATTATCCAGCAGTTATTCCAAGAACATTTATGTATGTTGAATGAATGAAATAAAGTTACGGAACAATAACATTTTTATAAATATCAGCTGCTCGATAGTGAACTATTTACTTCCTGAATGAAGATAGAATTGCAATTGTTGAACATGTTCCAATGCGTAAGATAGGAAACCTCACAGTTTTGGGTGAAAAAGCTATTTAATTATACATTTTAAGCATTAACTTGAGTTTTTTTTTAAAGGAAGACAGTTATTTTTGCATATGATTTCTACCGAGTAAAAGTCCAGACCTGAAATATTAACACACTTCTGCTTTTCCCGTTTTCTACTAGGGGATGCTTTATAAACATGATACTACGGCTGAAACTTCGATATCGCTTGAGACAATTTACTTAATTTATCACAATCAATGAAATGACTAAGATTCATCCCAGCGTTGAATTTATTCCCAATTTACCCAACATTAAGAACACTGGGCATCAAAACTAAAACAGTATTAACCACATGTGTATATTATTTTCAACCCGTTTTCCAATAAATGACAGCCTTATTAATATTAGTACGGTTACACAAGATACAAGGAAGGCAACGTTACACAATCCTTAATTTAAAATAGATGATATGCAGAAATATTACGATAAACCACTTAGTAGGTCATTGAGAAATTTTTTAAAGAATCATTTGACAAAATGGGCAACAAATAAAATCCATAAAAACTAAACTTGCGTGAGACATTAATCATGAAATTCATTATTTACCGAATAGCAAGCCCCACAGCAGCGGGACATTGTGCTTTAGCTGTAACCGATGTGAGGCCGTAATCCTGTAAAGTTTTATCATCCTCCATTAATATGTTATCCTTATTAAAAAGCTGCTGGTTTTCTGGGGCAAACTTCAGGATCCCTGAAATTGGGGTACAAATAAGAATAAATTCTTTATAACTTTAAAATGTTTCTCAAATGTCATATTCATAATCATATTTGGCGAACCTTCATTAATCTTATGTAAACAAGACGTACCTTCAATAATTTTCTTTAATTCGTGTACAGACGTGGTTTCTTTTGTATCAGTGAAGATAGTCATCTTCTTCCTCCTAATCATCAGAAAGACGTCCTGCGATTGACAAGGTGAGCAATAAATACATTATACCAATAAATTGCACAGCATATGCAATTTTAAAATGAAATGCCATTACAAATAATTTCAAGGCTTTAGCTAATTTCTATAATCAGGAAAACGAATTAAATTGTTAAAAATATTAAAGAATACAGTTAATAAACCCTCACCATTATGTCTTAAAATGTTTTTATGAATTTACAAAATTATGATGATACATAAGCCGAAACTTCGGAATTCCGAAGTCAACTGTTTACTTTAGCTGAAAATCGAAAAGCCGTTTGAGGTTGCAACCTAATAAATTATAATAGTAGTTATAAGTTTTAATTTATATGATTAAGAGGATTTTATCGTTAAGCTTAGTTATATAGTTTATTCCACTTAATTTGATTTCTTCATTGAAAAAGGACCTTAGCCCTAAATAACGTATTAAAAAGAAATTTAGATATTGTGCTGACGCATATGCTTAATAGTCCGCTTAAAATAAAACAGCGCGTACGAAAAAGAATTAAAAATTCAATTAGGATACGAAGGACTGTATTTGTTTTTGGACCAATTTCTTTACTTCAATGAAGAACTTTCTGCTGGTCATAAGTTGAATGCGTTGAAACAAGATAAATCCACGAGGTGGCACCACTGAATCCTGGTGAACATGTTTGAAGTTTGTATGTGCTTCGTGGAGTTCCTAAATTAATGGTGTAATGGTTTTTACGGTTAAAAATAGAGTAATGAAAGAAATTACGAGTGAATTTGACACCAATTTTTCCCTTTTTCTCTTAAACCTTTGTAAGATTGGCAGAATTAATTAAATTGGGATTTTCACGAATTCTAATATGTATGTTTGACATAAGTATTAGAATTCTAAGATTCATTTCAAACTCATTATGTAGAGTTACTAGCCGGGGATATTTTAGATTTGGTGTCAAAATGCGTTTAGCTTCGTTAGAAGGGTTTTCATTAAAAATACTAGAGTATCAAAGCGTTGTCAGTGCTTATCTTGACGATATATTGCATATTATTTTGTTTACAGCAACAATTTTCGTTAATAAGGTACGTGGAAGTATATTTTTATTTTTGTATGCATCACTAATAGCCACGGTTAAGTCACCATTTCTTTTTCAGTACGTCCTGTCTGTTTTAAAGTTCACCTACCCCACTGTCTTCCAAGGATGGCAAACCTTAGTTGGAGTTTTGATATTAAAATTCCTTACCTGGAAGGGCAAACCGAAATTAGTTGTAACACCATTGGACAAACATGGAACTATCAGCATTCTCCCTCATGTTATATTCTATGTGGGAAGCATTGTCGCCGGATCCAAAGCCTTATCATCCCTTGTAAGATTAATTCAGCTGTGAACTTCCTGTAGTAATTTCAGTCAATATTACAATTGCATGTTATATATATTTCTAAGCTAAGTGATTAGGGTAGAATACAAACAAATATTTAATTTTTAATGAACTCAATTATTTCTTCTAAAATGTTTTTGTTTATTGAATTCATATATCACATAATATTTTTGGGAAATGACAATTTGCTATTGTAACAGTATCTTGGTATTGTATTTATATATTATCATATTAGCCTTAAGTTCGCCTGTGATGAACTGTTTTGGATATGGATTAATATTTATTATGAATAGTTATACCTCTTGCCATAGCAAGTCTTGTGCTAGAATATAGTTCCAGCTATAAGAAAAGGCATTTGAATGAGATTTGTTTAAAGTGTAATCATTGCTATGGAATATTGGGTGGTAGAGTTGTACAAATAAAAGTAGTGGTGGAGTATTGTGTCAAGATAATTTCAGTATTAAGTATAAGCATTGATATTTTCTTTTTCTCATTTTGATAATGACCAGGGTCGTTGAATAAAATTAAACATATTATCATATGCTGTTTATATTGTTGTGTATGCTATTATGCTGTTTTACCTCTCTGAATCACTGTTAGATAATTTGCATTGTACTTCTTAATAAATGGACAAAAAAGTTTGAGTCACTATGAAACAACTATAATCAGTTTGTTAATCATATTTAAATATTTGTTTTCCTGTCATGGCAAAGCAAATAACAATTTTAACAGCTATTTCCAATTGGGAAAAACTTTTCATTTAAGAGGAAAATTATAAACACAGCCACACGCACACTGAATAAATAAATTTGGAATTTCACAAATTTTTTTGGTGGAATTACAAAGTTTATTTATCCTGTACATCATGGAGTTCCACATGGCAGAGCTGAATATGATATATAAGAGGTGTACTTTCAATGTCTTTATTTGTATTTCTTTTAAAAATTCTTAACCTTTTCTAAGATTTAGCATAAGGATACAGTAAGACTAGGGTCAATCTGAAACTTAACTTCAGTTGGTAGACTAATAATGGTTATTAATGCTCAGAGACACTAAATTTGAATATTTCATTTTTTACAGCCCATACCAGTTTTTATATCGGCATGTAACCTTGCACCAGCATCTATATTCCTCTTGGATAGTCTACCACGGCCACTGTGTAAATTTTCTTCCATAAAATTGCTACCAGCAGCACTTGCTCTGTTGTCTTCAGCAGTTGTTCTCTTCCTGTGTGATACTGAGTTTCCTAATGTAGGTATGACTGGAGTAAGTTTTCCTACACACATACCCTTAAATTAAAAACAATAGCCCCTTTATTGTTAAAATGAAATCAATTTTTCAAAATTAATTTAATTCTTTAACACAGAAATGGTACATGTTTTCTGGTATTGATTCATAGTCTTGATTGACAATAGAAGTCTCAGATTGCATTAATTGTGCCAACTTGAACTTTAGAACGTGCATTCCACTCAGTTGATGCATATTTTTATGGAATATGTTTCACTATTTTTGTTATAAAAATTTTTACCTTGAAAAATTGGAAAAATAATTGAACAAAAGGTTGAAAGAATTTTGCTACTTTTGTGTATTAGGCCAATCAAATTACAAAAGTGATGGGCAAAATTCCCATCAGTAGTTTCTCACTGAAAACTTCAATGGTGACATTAATGGATGTTAGAAAACCAAAAAGTATCAAAATCTGATAATGTGTTTGTTTATAATCATCATTTAATTGAAAAAATTGCCTATTGTAGATATTGAAAATATCTACAAAATTAGTGGTTGCAAGTCAAGATTACTAATTTTTGGGAAAATAGCAAAAAAAATAAGCCGTTGTTTAAACAACCATAACTCATTCACACAGATTTTAAATCACAAGATAACATATGAGGGTAATCCCAAAAATAAGGTGTCCTATTTTTTTCTAAATACAAAAATCCCTTTTATATCTATAATATTTACATCATTATAAAGTTTGAACATTTGTCTATTTTTCAGCATAATCGCTATTTCAGTTGACGCATTTTTGTAGATGTGCTGGGAGTTTTTGTATTCCCATTTCATACCAGCTTGCCGCCATAGTGGTGCCAATGCCACCACTCGTGTGATTGTTGTTCTGTCTCAGGTGGCACCTGTGACAATTGAATCCAAAAAGTTGTCCTTTTCATTTGCAAAGCGGGAAGAATCAACACGTTGCCGATTGTGATATTTTGTCAGGATTCGTGGTACCCACCTTCCAATACTGCAACTCCTCTTTGCCCAAACCAGGAAAATTCAAACAAACATAGTCTGCTGATAAAGTCATGACATCTGTGTTTTTGGATTAAAAGGAGGTATTGCTGATCGACTTTATGTCTGCTGGGACTGCAATAAATGATGGCAGGTACTGTGAAACACTGCAAAACTCAGACAGATTCAGAACCAGAAAATAGGAATGTTGAGCAAGGGTTTAACATTCTCCACAACAATGCTCGCCCACTCATCACCCATCAAACTGTTGCTCTCCTGCAACAGTTTAATTGGAATATCATTATCCACCCACCCTATAGTCCGGACTGGTACCCAGTGACTAACACCTTTTCTCTAAGTTGATAGTCAATTGGGCTGGAAGGTGATTGATTTAAATTCGATGTCGGGGTGAAAGATGAGGTTAAATGCTTTCTCAAGGACATGGTGGCAAGCTGCTATGACATGGTAGAAGCATGTTTAAGGAGGAATTTTGTTTTATAAGAGTAGTTTGATTATTTGTATATCCTTTACTAGTAATACTTTATGAAAATAGTGCAAAAAGCAGGTTAAAAGTCTTGTACTTTTCTTGCTAATAAACAATTAGAATAGCTCTAGTAAGAATGTTTATAATGGTAAACTAAAATCTTATTATAAAAGCTAGTATTGTTATGCAAATTTTTAAGTGACATTTGTTAAGAAAAGAGGTTGTGTTAGCCCAGTGGGTAGAGTGCTTGGCTACTGACCGGGGGACCCAGGTTTGACACCCGGTGATGACTCCGGACACCTCCAGCTAAACCCAAGCTGAGTGATTTTTAGGGTGTTCTTTTTTGAAGTGTAGGTAGTTATAGC
>WURS02000018.1:5572652-5584513 GCA_011762765.2 Rhinocypha anisoptera
TATTTTAACACTTTGTGTTACACAACACAAGTGTTAAAATAAAATATCGAGTGGAATCACAAGTGTTTTTACTTACCCTACTTCATTTCCTGATTAAGATACAATTAATTCATAAACCATCTTAGAAGTTGAGTATACTGTATAGATCACATCAAAAACAGTTTGCAAAATTTTTACAAATATATTTTTTCCCACATTCAGGCATTCTCACTCGATTCCACATTCATGGAGGAGGCGTATCGGAAACCTCATGAAGCGTCCGTTGGAAATTTTGCTCCAGTTAATTATACGGTGCTCGTGGTAAGCTCACCCACTAAATCATCGATTCGCCCACTTAAACTTCCTTACACCCTTACGATGGCATGCGAGATAAGGAGAAGGAAAGTTGGCAAGCCACCTGCCTCATTCCTGTCTCAAAAGGTCAATCGGTTCAAACTTTTGGCCATAGGCGTGGAGGACTATTGTTAAACTCTCCACATCGTGCTCCATCATTAGGTCAGTAAATAATTTGTCGGTTGACTCAAGTGACTCAAGTGAGGAGGTAAAAAAAAACTATTTACATTCAAACATGCATTCAGGCGTGTATGAGAATTGTCAAGTGGGCATCTAATCCAGGTGTCGATTCGGACGATATCTCGAAAATGTAGCTTAATTTCGTTCTTTTAACACAAGGATCTCAAAAAACTACGATACATGACATTGATGCTAGGAGCTCATCGATCCGTTACATTGAATTTTGTGTACGGAAATAAAAATTTCGGAAATCTATAATCTATTCAAGCGCTTTGAAACGTTTATTAACCAAAGAAATTAAAAAGTAAAGTGATAAAGGAAATCTTTAGTCAGAAATTGACTTATTAGCTGAGTATAAGAGTACCAATATGAATTTGATGGTAAGATAGAGAATTTCCATAGTTCTCTTCATATTATTATGATATATCTGTTTTACATTAAGACATGCACAAACTGTTGTCAATATCTAGTACCTGATTGGTCATATTCACCGTTTATTAAACATATTCAATTCAAATGGACAGTGTCATGCTAGGTTATTAAGCCCAAATGAAAGTTTTAATAAATATAGCAATGTGGTGTTGAAACATGACATTTATGAATATAACGATCGAATTATTTTTCCTTACGGCGCCATCCCTAAATAGTAGATATAATATCTATGTATCAAACGTTATCCAATACGACCAAAAAGTGTTTCAGTCGCTGATAATTGAGTTATATAGAAATTTTCGGGCTAGAGTTTAGTTCAATGGTCTATATAATTAAGACACGATATGGCAAATATTTATAGATTAGACTCTTCAAATGGAGTGGTATGCATTTTACGATTAACTAGGAGATAAATTTTGCAATCTTAAAAATAATCTAGTTTTATGAACATTACGCATGGATTCTTCCCATGCAAATATTTAATAGATGAGTGCAGTTATTTGGGATGAAGGGGAAAGGCACCAATCGGTTTGGCTAAAGTATAACTGTTATCAAAGGAAAGAGCTCATTTATATTAGAATTCATTAATTTTGTCTTTTTGTATTTTCGTTGTGAACAAACTGAGAAGAACATCCAAAATATGACAAATTACTCGCTCTCTGTAATTCACCTTCATATTGATTGTAGGAAGTACATACTCGGATCTGCGACTCAAACACAACATAAATGGAGAAATGGGGTTTATACTAGGGGATGAACCCTGGTGACTACAAAATATTTTGTTTTCTGAAAGAAACTCTTTAACGAAAGTTGATACCTTTAAATAGAAACACTCCATTACTAATACAGATGTGTCTATCTATAGTCGAAGTACTTACTTTGTTCTATATTTTTTTTATATTTTTATTTTACTTATTATTTTTTTGTCGACCACTCGTCTACTCCCTTAAGGGATTCAAAAACTTTAAAATGTCACAGCCCCTTATAGCCGTGTGATAACCTATTCTTCACTGGTAGATTTATTTCTGTGTGCGCGGTTCAAAATGACTATCACGTAGAGGCAACCACAAAACAATAATTAATATTAGTACTCATTTCATTCGTACATTCGTTATCTTTTCCAAAACGTCGTTCTTCAATATCTGGAATTCTTTCTCTCCTTCCATAACTTGTGAGTAACAAATTTGTAAGTAGAGTCAAAAATTAAACCATAGAACGTTACAAATTTTCATTTAATTAACCTATCCCTGCTATTTTATCTTAGAAGAAATACGATTTTCATAATCATCATACTCGCCATCATTACTTATTTATATTTCTTCTGTCACCAGACTTTTTACTGCTCATGTCTCATCTCTCTGACTCTCTCTCGAACGTTTCCAAATCAATTTATCCAAAGCCACCGAGACTGAAAGGAATCGAGCATTCTCGCACAAATGTGTATTAATCCGTCAAAAAAACCTCCATGTTTCCGATCCTTTCTAAAACAGTTTTTCGACCCTACTTATCATCAACCTACCTTTCGTAGATATGTGCCTCTTTTGCGTCCTCATTGTGACTGCTGACATTCCTGGCTTCTATTTTCATAAGGTGACAAGGGGAGACTTTCATTATCGGGAAAATCCCTTATGGACAACTCTCCAAGCCTCCAAATTGGGTTGTCGCATCCAGTTATTTTTTCTACATTATATTCCACAGGTCAAATGGTAAGATAACCTTAGAACACTCGGGCGCCGACTTTGCTTTCAGCGTGTGGCCGAGGGACGGTGGAACGGCTGAGGCGGAGTTTGACGGACCATCCGTCAGAAGGAAAGGAGGCGGTGTCGTCGGGATCTTTTGAGGTAAACAATGTGGTTTGCCACTTTTGTGGGATTGCTGACGCGACCGCAGCAACGGAGAGCGAAATGAATGCGGTTATCCGTCCTTCATCGTGTTGCGAGTCTTTGGTGTATATGACCCCGCTGTGAGACGTTGAGATAAAGATTGAAATTAAGGGTGTACCTATATAATTTTTCACGTTCAACGACGGTGGCCAAACTGAATGAAGTCAAAGAGAAAAATAACACCCAACTAATTAATATTTCAGTGAGTCTCGAGTAAGTCAACCAGTACAATAACAGCAAATTTTGACCCTTTACGGGAATTTTCGATTAGGTGAGTCAAGTTGCCCAAATATATATTTTGAGAAAAACCTGAAAATATCCAATATGACACAAAATTCTAACACCAAAATATCACTATTCTAGAGTTACTTAAAGACCCTCTGAAACTTCAAAATTTATCTTTTTTTCTCGATTGAGATCGATTAAATCTGAATATGTGGTGAGCACATTTCCCTTAACTGTACGCCGAATGATAAAAATAGAATTTTCTTCAAAAATTTGTATTAAAAACTAATCCCTGAATTAAGTTCATTTTTAGTTTACTCATTTATTGAAATAATGATTAATCTAAAATTATCATTGATAAGTTTTTACGCTACTTTAAAGTGAAAACCTCACGTGTTTGAACTTCTGTTGAAAACTGGATTTTTAACTCTTAGTTTGTGCTATTTGATGAATACTTCGCGAAAACATTTGCGCTAAATTTTAACATAATATGAAAGTATTCTTATAATGCGTATGTAAAAGTTCTTCAGAGCATCTGTTCTTTAAAACAAACTTATATTAAATCCACTTATCAATTTACAGAGTCTAGTCCTACAGTCCCTACTAACACGTAACCCATAAAACTTTAAGAACACGTGACGCTTTAAATTCAAAGAAGTATTCAAGCTGAATACACTTTTCCGGACCCTCTTCAGACCAGCGTTCAAGTGAAAATTAAGATGGTGGTTTAGTACCGAGGGCGTATGAATCATCCTCTTTAAAAAAATATTGAGAATACGGATAGGAAATAGGAGAATAAACATTCAACTGAGTTAAAGACACGAGAATCGACTACATAGCCCTCGGGGTTCAAAAAATAAATCACTAACTACAATAATGAAACCCTGACGCAGTTAACTAGGCGAATTATAATTTTCTAAATAAAGTCCCGCTATACATTGAGCGGCTTAGGAAAAATCTCAACTTCTCAAACTTTAGATTGAATTTTCCAAAATTATACTATAAGATAATGCCATACTCAGACGTAGCTTGACTACGAGTATCTAACATTTGGAAATACTACAGTAAAGGAAAAGAGAAAAATGATCGGCCAGTTCAACCTGGTGAATAGCGACATCGTCGACTCATCCATACTGGTCGCTGGCTATAATCCGAACCGTGCCATAAATTATGGATTTGACCGAGAAATAATCTCCTGGAATCAGCAAGTATATGTGGCCATAAAAATATGCGTAAAAGTCATTTAGCCAAAGCAACCTCATATAATGAAAATAAAAAATGCTAGCGGGAAATAAATAGTAGTATTTTGAATAAGTATTACAGATTCAGGCTTGATGTAGTGAAAGGAAGACATATTAAAAGAAGGTGTAGCACTTTTACACAAAATAAATATTTATTTCGAAGCGCGTTTCGACTCAATGAGCCATCATCAGGTTCAACACTCCAGGCACAAGGTTCAGTCTTAAACCTTATGATGGCTCAGTGAGTTAAAACGTGCTCAGAAATAAATATTTATCTTGTGAAAAAGTGCTACATCTTCTTTTAATAGTAGTATTTTGGTTTGCAGGGTAAGTCTAAGGATAACGTTGTTTAGCACCTCTACCAATCGAATTAACACGACACCCGTACGATATAGCGGGACTCGAACCGGTGACCAGTTACCGCGTTAGGGGGCCAGCCCGCTACCCCCCCCCCCCCCTCCATGATAAACCCAACCGGAAACAAAGCAGAGGAAAAACGAAAAATTTACTTACAACAGACAAAAATATCCCGGTCTCGGAGAAGGCACAAAGTGACGAACTCAGCTTTCCTCACCAGTTGCGAAATCAGTGAAGGTGTCCCGCAAGACATTTGTCGAAGATGAATTGATACGCGGGAATTATCTACACCTCAACCACTCCCACTCTTGAGGCCCGCTCGACGTAAACTGTGAAGGATTGGAAAATTCAAGCGTTGCCTCCGCTATCGTCGCGTTTCCAAGTATACTCGTTGTCAGGACGCGAAATTTGGAAACCGAGCACTCCTTTAAACCACGCACATGAACATGCGCCGTAAGAGTTGAACCTGCCATTTCAACCGCCGAAGAGAACTCTAAATCTCCAATGCGTCCGCGTGTGATTATATAACAAACTCACACCAGTAAAAATGGGAACGAAGGTGGATTCTAACAAAGCTGTATGGCCGTACAATTGGAAACTGCTAATTTGCGAGCTGTCTTTCTAAATCAAATGGTCACCGGAAAGAACACCCGTGAAAAAAACAGCGGAGCTGGGGTGGTACCTTGTAGAGGAATGCTTCTTGAGAGAATAAATTCCCCGACCGCACTAACCTGATGCCAAGATTGACTCGCCAGAGTGGTGATATCGTAACACCCTCGCCGACCAACCAACTGGTAGTGGGTTTGAAACCCCGTCTCTGCCATTGATGTTGCGTTGGCCCAATTAGGCTTTATTTAGATTTGAAAAGGTTCTGGATTACTTAAGGTGTCGAAAAAAAAATTTTATTGAGTATATTTAAAACTACTAATGTAAACAAAATAAAAGTGCTATTAGGATTGAAAGATAATCAAGTTTTCAAAAATCTAATATATTCCTGGGCCTTTATATTGCAAAGTCCAAATATGAAATAATCTCAGAGTTTGAAGAATCTACAAAGAAAATTAGAACAGTATAAATGTTCTGTTTACACGTGATCGCACTAAAGTTTCAAGTTATAAGTACTACGATACATGAAATGGGAAGGCTTATAACATTACTTTTTCTTAAACTTGTCCTACGAAAAAGGAATAAAATTTATAGAAATCAGAAGTTTATCGTTTTGCTTTAATAAACGAAATGCAATGAAAGGGAAATGTATTCGGAAACAAATTATACTTAATATTAAGATTTAAGTTAATGTTTATTAACAATAAAATTAAATATAATCAATAATAATAATGCTCTTTTCTACTCTCTCAACATGGAGACAAGAAATGTATACGTAAGCAAGAAAAGATGCCGACCTGGTTAGCCTGGTGGGTAGCGTGCTCGCCGGCTAACCCAAAGGTCGCGGGTTCGAATCCCGCCCAGGGCATGGATGTTGTGTTTGTCAAGATGGGTTTTTCTATGAATTGAAGAGGTGCGAAATGACCAAAGCCGTCGAAGCACCCTGTAAACAAAAATACTACTACAAGAAACTGATCGTCCTTCCAACTTCAAAGCTACACGGAGTGACCTCTCTATTAATACCGAAGGTAATGCTGAAGATTTGTAGGCCTAATAAAATCGGAAAAAACATAAGAAACTTTTCCGGTAACGCAATGAGGTTTAATTTTTTACGGGATCATAAGAATCAGTGCTCTTTTCAACCCGTTTATGCATTTGAGAGTGTGCTTTTTTAAATTTTATTTTTGTATAATGACTGCTACATAACTAATTGTGAATATGTACTGCTGTATTACATTATAACTGTTCTTTGGTTTCATTCATTTTTTATACTTGCCACCTGGCTTGTAACCTACTGCAAGATTCTATTGTAAATAAATAAATAAATAAACGGGTTGAATAGAGCCCTCAATTCTTAACTACCTATTCCATCTCTGTTCCTCCCTGGGAGCAGGTTTGGCAATGTTCATTTTTATTTGACCTTTGGTAATTATTCTCCGTTAATGAATAGCTTAAGGAAAGTATATTTAATCGGTACACTCATATTATATGATACAGGCATCGGGAGAGTTCATGAATACAGAATCAACTATAGCTATACACATTGTCTCAATTTAGCATAGAAATACCTGTAGAATAACAGTTCTATCTGTTGGTTTCAATTCCAAGCGGATTCACTTACCTTTCGGTCGAAACCGCCTTCCCAGGATCAAGGAATTTCTGAAAACAAAATATGGTCTCCGTTGGTGAAGGGAAGGATGAAGGGTACAGGGAAACTCGCCACTCTTTAATAATCATGTCAAATGATTTCCCTCCCCCGTCTCTTTTAAATCTATTCATTTATTTCCACACAATAAAAAATAAAACAGTCAACAATGCACACAGCATATTCTCGACGTCACCCTCGACTCAGAAGCGAGATACCCTTCTTATAAAAGCATTTATTTATCCAAAAAAATAAATAGTTTCAGCACAATTGCTTGCTTCCTTGAAACGAAATACATTTTCATTTCCTTCAAGGGCTTTCCTTCAAGTTGATATAATATTTTACAGTCACTCTCTTTTTTTTTAATTTAGCAAATTTATAAATGTTTATATAAATCTCTATAGATTTTTTTATTTCATTTTCACTTATTTTTTCTCTCATTTAAATACACATATTAAAATATATCTTTTTTGCGATGCACCCATCAGGGAAATAAAAGAGTGGATGAGAATATTTGTGGGCATCCGAATGCCCTAAGCAAGCACACATCATCATGCATACAGAAGAGGAGTAATATTCATCACCACGATTGAGAACCACGGTAATATCTTCTGTCTGGAACATATACATATATATATTTCTGTGAAGCAGGTTTTTTCATAAAGGTACGTATCATCCTGTTTTTCAAAACATTTCAAAACATATAGAACGCTGCGGTCACCTGACCTATAAACAATTTAAAGGTTCCATATAACTGATCCTCAGTTCTAATGACAAATATTAAATAAAAATATAATTTTTGCATTTGAAAATCATGCACGTTCAGAAATGGAAGATTCCAATGCATATATGATTTCAAACGCTAGATTCTTACTTATTGCCATATTTTGCGGACTCTATACACTTAAGCTTATGAAGCGTACGACTATTCGTTATTTTCTTAATCGAACACACACATGTATATATATATTTTTTGATAGCACCTTCAGAATCTTATAGTAAAACTTTTTTTTTAAATTAAATGGCTGAATGTACAATTATTCCATTCGGAAAATTAAATTTTAAGAGGGAACATATGACAGTATATTACACCAACATTAAATCTAATAAAATGAATTTAATAATCGAATAACGAGAAAAGTAAAATGGCTTCAGGACGTCTCTAAGGCCTCAAACTAATGTGTCACCCCTGACTACAAAGCGTTTCACAATTGTAAATATAAGTATAAATAAAATAGTAAAAAATTAATATAATAAATCACACTAAACTCTCTACAGAGTTTTCTCTTCTGATTTAGTAATTCTTATCTAGGGGAACTTTAAATATATATTTATTAACTATTTCTTTATATTTGGGATCTCCCGATTCCAATCATGAAATGATATAAAAAAATTAAAATTCCCCTTACACTAAGTTATTCATCATTCTTTATACAGTTTTAGACATGAAAATAGTAGGCAGTGAAGAAAAGGTATTCATCAAAATTTCAATTATATCTCGAGTGAAAGCTATCTCCTATTTTACTAAATGTATCCGCTCTAGTTCTTTCATACGTAATATAAAGATATGAATGTGAAGCTGTCATTTTTAACATATGAATTAAAATTAATCATCAATCATATTGTTGACTGCATTACTTAATTTCACGATGAATGTTAGTCTCTGAATAGATTACAAAGCCAGTACAATACGGCCATAATTTGGCTCAAGGGATTATGGTATTGAAAAAAATATTTTGGAAAACGTATGTAAAATCTCTTGCCAAAGAGTATGATAACACTATCACAAAGAATTTCTAAAAAAGCTAAAAAAGTATTGTTTGACCGAGGATAATACATTGGGGGATTACAAAAGGCGCCATTAATACGTTTCGTTTCTTTTGGTAAACTTTCCAAAGCATGCTGCAGCTCCTGCTTGATTTCTGTCGTCGTAGGAGTACTTTCTTTATTCGTCGCCGCCAAAGATCAGCCGAAACATCGCAGGCCTGCAACTTTTCTTTCTACAGCCGAAAAACATTTGGCGCACTTTCCTCTTGATCCGCAGATGAGCTTCAAGCGTCCCCTACAAATTGATTTCCGAACACCAGACGAATCTCTTCTCTTCACTGCCACCACGTTTCAATAGTCTCCGTTTCTCAAAGGGGACAAAAATGTACACTTTTTAAACTTTTAATATATTTTTTTGAACATTCCCTTTCCTCCCCTCCCCTCCCTCCTGTCCATCCTCTCATCCCTCTCGGGCATCTTCATATCCTGGCCATGAAGCCGTTTGAAGCTTTCCATGGTGTGCTGTGGTGGAACGACCTGCGACAAAGATGAAGAGGGGAGAAAGAAAGAGAGAGAAAAGTGATATATTATTTTCAGTAATTTGAACCGATGCATCGCGCTTAGAAATCTAAGAAATTTACGATTAAAAAATGAGCATGCACGGTAGAGGTGACAACACGTTACAGCTCTAAGTTCTTTCAACGTGAGACAGCTCTCACAGCTACCGAGCACGCAGTTTGAATCACTGAAATCAAAAAATTTGGAAAAAGGGTTTATAAGTCACGTGAGAAGCAGGTTAACAACCACTGATTTTGAAAGTTTTTTTTTTAAGAAAATTATCGCACGAGATCTGACGTCTATTTCTCGATTAAAAAATTGACGGAACTTTAACTCAAAAATTTCGCCATGAAAACGAGGAATAGAATACAGTTCATTCTTAAAAGTCATCATTTTGAATTTTATACCGAAAAGAAAACAACGAAAATACTTAATGAATCATTTTTATTGATTTACTGCATAATCTCATGTCTTTTCATTTCACACGTAATTAAAAAATGAAAGCAAAGCAAAAATTTTAATCTTCAATAATACAAACTTAACGAATCACAAAAAACAGACATTCCTTTCCCACTTTAGTCAACACAATAAAAGTACACAGCTTAGGAGCGATAAAAATTAAAACTTAGACATAGTAGAGAACTAATGTAAGCGTGTTAGTCAAAATTTTAAAACAAAGCATTAAGTTAATGAAAAGGTACAAAAATATTCTTTTAAATTGCCACATCCTAAACATGCAAGCATTGAAATGATAATGTATGGAAAATCTTTTCTTTACAAAAAAAGGCAGCATAACAAGCAATGGACACATAGATAAGCAACTGAGATGAGACTGAAGTAGGCGCTTTTAATTTCAAAGCGTTGACGTTCAAAAAAAAAAAAAGGAAATCAAAAACAACAAAATTGTTGTATCTTATGCGTTTCAATCGTTTAGCTTGATAGTACAAAAAAGCGATATCTTTTTCCAATCCATCGAAAGAGAAAGCAATGAGAGTGGACGGAAAAAAGCAAAAAAAAAAACAAAAAAAAGTATCACATAAAATAAAGAGGATGAGAGAAAACTAAATGAATCATTTCCTTACAGTAATTAGGCTTTTTGACTGTTGAGGGTGTGGCGATCGTACGAAAATACTTCACCGTGACCCACATCTGAACATGGAAAAAAAGAGAAAAGAGAGAAGGAGACAAATGCCACAGGTTATTTCTTTCTTAAAAAAGGCTCAAACAAATCAAAAGGCCCGTGGTGGTCTGCACCGCTATGATGAATCAACAAAACCCTCATCTCAGTGCATATGACGCATGACTTGAGAAACCTTGAGATCCCTTGATACGTTCAACAAAACTCTTTGAACAAGACGCAAAAAAATGTTTGGTCTCACCAAATTCTAAACGGATCCGAAGATGCGAACATTCGACATGACCCCCTGGTCACAAAGGTTACACTTGTCAAAAAACTCTTTTCCGCCCGCCTTTAAGTACGTCCGAATACTCACAATTGACACCACACATCTTGCAAGCAGCAGTGAGACGCGATACGTCCTTCACATACAAGTTCCATTTACGAACGAGTGAATGCAAGAGAGGGTGCTTTCCATTCGTGCAACAACGCGCTATTCAAAAAGCGTCGCACATTATGAGATTGAAATGAACGAACTTTTTTTTTGCCTTCGAAATTTTCTTCTCTCCTGTTAATGGAAAATGTGACCTTCGTCTTGTTCACGGATTATTGAATCGTATGCAAGAGATATCGGGCCGAAAATGCTTAAGCCTTAAAAAATTGATGGTACTTTAAACAGATTAAATGTTACTAAAATGTTTTACACTGAATTTTAGTGCCTTATGACAAAAAAACCGTTTGTATTCACTAATTCATTATTTCGAGCAAACTATTTTTTTAATTTATGGACAAGTCAACTAACTTTTGTAAATAATTATAAATTAGTAACTGATTCTCATAACACCATATTCCAGAAAATTTATATTTAATTAATTCCCAATAATGTATCGATGCTTAATTTTAATATGGTAATAGATCTTTTATAAGTATTGTTAGAGAATAATATGGCTAGTTTTCTTTCATAATTTTGATGTGCACAGCTCCGATTTTATATTAAGCAATAGTATGCATACTCACTAAAAATTGTAGAAGTGTAATTATTAAAAAGAAACTAAAAATCATACTTTTTAATTTCCACATGACCAAATATAATTATTGATCTTAATTTTGATATGCATGTATTAAGAAGATATTTAACGTAATTTACTTACACACTACGTAGCCAAAAAGTAAGTTTCCTTTTTAGGCATGTACTGGAAGTCCTTTAAAAATCTTTAAATCCTTGTATTGCCATTGAAAGGCGTAAACAATTTCAATGGTTACCAGGAATCCTTTTACTTTAGAAAATACTACTGTGTCATACTATTCGGACTCTATCGTTTATCACTAAAATGTTAATTCATGAAAGAACTGAAAGACAATTTCTACAATATTAGATTTAAACTTTTAATCACCTCTTTCAAAGTATGACACAGTTGAATGATGACATATAGAAAATCGCGAGACTTCTCGAACGTTTCGGTTACGAAGAACTGAGTAATCACCTACACCAAATGGAGTATCGCATTTCATGAGAA
>WURS02000018.1:5584613-5595509 GCA_011762765.2 Rhinocypha anisoptera
TCGCGAGACTTCTCGAACGTTTCGGTTACGAAGAACTGAGTAATCAACTACACCAAATGGAGTATCGCATTTCATGAGAAAACCACCCATATTTGGTGCACGATTCCATGAAAAGGCATTCATCACGCTACCACTTAGCTTATTGGGTGCTCATTTTCACCTACCGAAAGTCTTCTGAGCGCAAATCGGACGCCTTCATAACGAAGGCCAATCCGAAGCGCGTAACAATACGTAGTTAACCGAATCGAAGGGAACGTGTTCTGCAAGTAAAATTTCGCGACGTGGACTGCGCTTGAAACTCCAATGGCACGCGACTACGAAATCGAAGAGTACATCCGAGAGCGGTTGGTGAAGCACCTGCCCAAATTACGGTTGGGAATTCCTCTTAGGGTTTTGGCCCTCGGGGATGACATTATTTATCGCACCGTGGCCACGCTATTGATGCCGGTGTCGAGGAGTAGAAGGTGTAAATATTCCCTGGAAGAATATTTTCAAGGTTGGGTGTCGGCCCCCCCGCACCGAAGCCAGTCTTCGAGACGTGAACTCAGCTTTCGGCGGTCACCACCGCGGCCCGCGCACCTGTTTCGTGCCCGGCGGAAGAAGGCGAGGTGAGTCGGCGGCCCCAACGCGCTCTCTCACCCGGAGCGGTGGTCTCTCTCTCTCTCTCGGCATCCCTTTGATCGTCCCCATCTGCGAAAGCCGACGCACCCCAGCGTGCGATATATTCCGAGGCCCCTCCGAAAACATATCCTCCCTTCGATACGGAGGAGATTGATGGTTTCCCGAAAGCCCTCTGAGTCAGTGCAGCGTTCATCACGACCATCGTTCACTACGGCGCGAATCAGTCTCGCTGCGTTTTTATTCCGGGGTGTGTGCAATTAACTAGGTGCTCGCACGCGTCCGGTCTCGATACGTGATTCGCGTACCAAGTTGACTCTCTTCCACTACGCAATTACTTCAGCTACTTAGGATAAGTTTAGAGGGAATCGAGAAAGCCTGATAAAGAGGGGTGTTTTCCACAGAGATTTCGACAAAGTCGAGGGTAGATAAACAAAATTTACAAGGGGCGTGATGAATGGAGGAATTCAGCTGTTTTTACGTCCCCCGTGATGTAATTTAATCAATCGCATTTAACAAAATAAACTTATCCTATATCCACGTATAGCAATATACGGATCGGAAACCTGGTCCATGAGTAAGGATGATGAGCATAGATTGGAGGTTTTTGAGAAGTGGGCTTGGATATGTATGAAGAAGGTGGGATGGACGGAGGAAAAAACTAACGAAGAAGTGCTGAGAATGGTAGGGGGGTAGAGACGATTGCTGCATAAAACCCAAAGAAGGCAGCAAAGGTGAATGAAAGGGGTACTCAGAGGCAATGGGTTGTTGAGGGCTGTGATAGAAGGTAGAATGTTGGGTAAGCGAGGTACAGGGGTAGGAAGGTACAGGGATTTTGGATAGAATGCAGATTTAACCCCGTGGTGGGAAGTGTGCAGATTTGAATAGGATTTAAGTTAAGAGGTAGCGGGAAAAAGAAATTATAACCTGAGACTCCTCAAAAAGTACCTTATCCGATAGATTACCCTTCATCATCATATTTACGAAAAAATTGTGTTCCCAGTGCTCCCAGTTGCCCGTATGTGAATCTAAATGAATGAATATAAATATTTGAAATTTTCCACAAAAATAATTTTATTACTATCCGGGTTTCAATGGATTCATTCATCATCATCAGGTGTGACAGGTCATCATCATCTCTTACTTAATGTGAAACGTAAAATTTATCTATTCGGCATAGTGATGAAACAAATTAAGCGGTGTCAACTTTTGGTCCTCCTCAAGAAGTTTTTTTTTGTTCACAAGAGATTTTTGAAATCATCGGATGTACTAAACCAATCTTCCCAAACTTTTATGAGTCACCGTTACCTTTGCTTTCATAAGCCTATACACAAACGCCCCCCGGTCGTAACTTCCTTGTTTCTATTCGCTCCCGTAGACCAAAGCACCGCTCCCAAATGGGCTGCAGCGCCTATTTTTGGGTACCACTGCACTAAACTCCTGTTATATTTTACCGTTTCTACATCTCTAATATTAACTGACACCAATGACAGCCGTTCTTTTAATTACATATCTCGTTGCATGTATGACTATAGTGATCAATGAAACACTGAAAAGTAATCCCAAACGGAAAGAGATGAGTTATAAAGAATGGACATGTTAGATGTTTCCGCTGTTCAAGCAAGCGAGATGAAATCCATTCCAAAGTCAAATAACGCGTGTGAAAGACCGACATCGCATTTATCCACTGAATTTAAGGGCCTTCATGGTGGAAAACATTTTTAAGGTCCTTCGACGTCCTTCGGAACAAATTGCTCAAATAACCGTAACACTGACGGAGGAATGAGTTCGCGAGGAACGATTGAAAAAAAGAGAATAATTCCATGGCACAGTAACGCTCAACTTGTCGGCACGTGCACGGTCGAAGTCAAAAGCCATCGTCACACAACCTTCAACCTTCTCACCTTCCGCCAATCCGCCAGTGCGAAGAAAGTCGCTCGTAAAAATTATCGACAATGCCAACACGCCTCCACGACGACTCGTTTACATTTGAACTCCATGAATGCGTAACCCCACACTGCCACGGGTCGAGATTCCAGAGGAGAGAAACACTCCCCCCCATTGTGAGTCGAAGTGGCGCCGAAGTTTCCACGCGGCGGAACGACGGGAAAAAAAATACTAGTTGTCTCGTGAAATAATGACGTCACTTAATCCTGCAGAAGCATTGCGATGGTTTGAAAATTATTCCGAATTCCGAAACCAAAGTCATTCGCCGTTATTAACCTTCGGAAATGCATAAAAACAAAGTGTAAAGGGATTTACGTAAATGGTAATTCTACGCTTCGAGAAGGGGATCGACTTTGGGAAAGGCACCGGCGAAAGATGTGTAAAGAATGAAACTCCACTTCCTTGGAGTGGAGCTAACTGGCGAGTTCCTTCAAGTTAAGGTTTGCAAAAATATTTCACGGCGTCAAATTAGCAGAAACTGGAAAGGTATACTCATTGTAATTACTTATAAAAGCATTTTTTAAGTAATAGAACGTATCTGTGTTAAAGAGTCAAACATGTACGAATTGCATTATTCCAAAGAGGAGACGCTTTGAATTCCATAGAATTTACTCACACTAATAGGGGTTCAGTTCTCTTTATGGCCTCTTCGAGTACTTTTAAGCAGTATGACGGGGAGAAAACTGGTAAAAAATATGTTGGCCTGGTTCTGCAGAACCGTGAGAGTTTATTGTTTCGTTTCTCAGATGCTAAGAATAAGAAAAAAATAGACTACTAGTAGTAAATTTGATTCTAGCCAAATTGGGGACGTAAAATCTCTACTCCAACAATATAGCACATATTGATTTATTTCATGCTTAGACCAATCTTTATATAGTTTCAAATACAACTGTAAGTTCTTTATTCTATTATTATGTAAATGAATATTTGGGCGATCGCATAAGTTCTGTGGTTATACTTATCCTGTGCCATGAAACTATTATCATGATTTATTTTAAAATGTTAACATGTTTTATTGTATATTCCTTTGACCTGTCCTATATCCATGCTGGATGTGATCTATGGACCAGTAAAGTTATTATTATTGTTATGAATAAGAAGTTACTGGGTTTATTGGAAAAAACTTTTTTACTTAAATTTTTTTAACTTTTAAGAAAACTTAAATTTGATTAATATAAGCATTCTATACTAAAAGATCACAGGTAAGTATTATCATTGGTTCCATAATATAACTGAAGGCGAATACTTGTTTGAATTTTTCTCGTTTTTCTACGGTTGGATAACTAAATAGCGAGCAAATTAAATAGTAACGGGGATGGTGGGGATCTGTTCACATGATTCATAACATGGAGTTTAAGGCACAGGTTGATCACGGGAAATATTCATAATTTCGAACGAGAACACACATTCAATCTACTGATACCATCAGAGAGGCACACAAGGCGAACTTACTTTGCCCGGAACAGGCAGACAAAACAAATTTTGGGATAACAGTCACGATTCATGAATACAAAAAAGGCCTTTCGCGCTTATTCCCAAGAATCACCGACTAAGGTTATCAACCAAATCTTTCCCAATACTCGAAATCGCCACGATTTTTTATTGTTTTATTACACGATTGGCCTTCAACGATAGAAATTATCAATATCAAATTAATTTTCTGATTCCCACCCAATGAGATGAATTACTTTCATTTGAGATAGGCATTGATTTGACAAAAGTTCGATAAGGGAAGTGAAGAAGACTTCACCGCCCCGCACTTGAGCCCATCCGGAATTATTCCGAACTTTTGAGTCTCCTGATACATAAATTATGGCAAGTCAACAAAGTACACTCAACCCTTCGTCATGACAAAAATAAAAAACAATTAAAGGGGTCTCAACTAATAAAAACCAAAGAAAAATAAACTGAAGTTCATGAATGTTGTTTCGGTGGGACAGAACTAAAACGAGACCGAATCCCCGTAGAGCATAACTTTACGGCTATAAATTAAAATATAATAATCAACTTCCTAGGCAGTTGAATGATTCGTCAGAAACATATTGATTAATCGTTCTGGATGAGACATACCGTCACAGATAGTGACCATCCTGGAGTAGAAGATGGCGTTATCCTGGCTACTGAATCCAGTAATAGAACCGCACCTCCCCTCTCTACCCACCCCACCCTACCGGACAACCGAACAAACGACCCGAATTCAGACACTAGTAACAACAAGTGTCACTTGAATATGAACAGTGTGCCCATCACTGTCCCCACTCCTTTATCAAGGCTCTCAAAATACTTTCTCCCTTTCGAAGGTAACCGGTTGACAGAAATATCGATATAGAACCTTTTACCTTCCCATTCATCAATCACCAAGTCTTTTTCTTCCTTTAATCTCATCCATACCCAATAGCTAATTTTTTTTAAGGTGTTGGTTTCAACCCTGGTTTATCTATTAGGCTCTTTAGACCGGGAGGAAGGGCGTACAAGGAAAGGAATTGAAGGGTAGAAGGAAGGCCACAAGCCAACCGGGTTAACCTGGTGGGTAGTGTGCTCGCCAGGAAACCCAACGGCCGCGGGTTCGAATCCATCCCAGGGCATGGGTGTTGTTTTTGTCCAGATGGGTTTTTCTGTGACTCGAAGAGATGCGAAAGGACCATAGCCGTCGAAGCACCCTATAAAACGGGAATACTACTACAAGGATGGCTTCATCTTCAGAATTAAGCATTAGAAACCTTCGGTGGAATCTCTCCGACTTAACGACGATTAGCTGGCATCGTTTTATCCGCTACAAAATCCCGCGTCGTGTACTATTTCTGAAGCACGTGCCCCATAAATTAGAGAGTGCACAAATGCACGGAAGAGAGTTCCGCGTCCGGCTTACAAAAAAGTATCAGAGTGGGAGCGAACGACGACGAGAGAGATTGGATAGAATTGCTGCTAAAAATGCACACGAATCCAGAGAGAGGATGAGTCACAACACTGACTTCTTAATTTAAAACGAACTGCTAAGTTATAATACTATCGTGACCGAGTCGGGGTCACGGAGGTGCTCACCTGTGCTGCTTGAGGTTGTCCTGCCTCTTGAAGGTCTTGCCACACAGCTCGCAGGTGAACGTGACGTCGTCCTTGTGTGACCTCTCGTGGATCATGAGGTTGTAGGGCTTGGTGAACCGCCGCTGGCAGTACTTGCACACGAACTCGCACTTGGTCCTCATCTTTCGCCGCACCTCGCCTCCGCTGCCCGCGCCGCCGCCTCCGCCCTCGCTGGCTCCGCTGCCGCTCCCGCCGCGACCCGCTCGCTCCTCCGTATCGACCGGCATTATGGCGAACATCTTAGCGCTTCTTGCGTGCACGGAGAGCCCTTGCTTTAGTCACAACCTACTTCCCTTTGCCCAAATATGGGAACCCTCCCTCCCCCTCCCAACCCCCCTTCCCCAAGACCCCCTCCCCCTCCCCCAACCCCCTCCTCCTCCAAAAGAGGGAATACCCTCACCAAACCCCTTACAACCGTCACTCACTCACGCCCCCGGAGAAAAAAAAAGGACACCCTTTTCGCGACTCCCTTCGCTAAGGTCCCACACTCCTCCCCTTCCTCAGCACCCTCTTTATTTGCTCTCTTCCTCTAAATTTTTTTTCTGAGGGTATATCACCTCCGGATTTCGAAAGGAAAGACCCATATATAGAAAAAGGGATGGGGAGAACCCCCAAAAAGATTTGCCCCGCTCCCCTTCTCTCCCAACCCCCTCCACAAAACAAAATCGATTACCGACCCTGACTGCAGAACCAGCGTGTTTTCGAACCTCCAAGTGAGTGTCTGTGATTTTGTGTGAAGCATCTCGTTGTTCCTTTCCCGAGGGCAAAACCGCGAGGGAAACCCCTCGGGTCTTGGCCTTCCATGTTCATTGCATTCGATGTGATTTCCCGTGCGGCAAAGCGAGCTTCATAATCTTTTAAATTGTTTCGTCCGGTTTCGTCTTCGAGGTGTTAGGTGCCGTCAGAGGAAAGCAAGGAAAAAATGAGAACCGAGCTCTTTTAGTGTGATGATTGATAATATTTTTGGCAATGGTGATTCTCAATTTCATGAAAGAAAATTTTGTTTTTCTTTTGGAAACGTTCATATTTTTCTGCATGTTTTCTGCAGCCGTATCTCTCTCCATCTTTTCTCACTAGGACAATTTTAAAATATTCATTCTGAGTAAAATGCATCCTAATTTCAATGATTCACTTCGAAAATTGGTATGACAGAAAAAAATTCAATGATACGAAAAGAATATACAATGTATTTATAGTCGTGGGCCACTTTGTTGATAAACAATTTTTGAGCTTAATTGATTTTATAGTTAACATAGGCAATGTCGCAGAGAAATCAATCTAAAACAATGAATTGATCGGTCAATCATATTAAGGACTAAATTTTATGTAGGTAACGATAAGTGTGACTTTTAGGGTTTTCTTAGTGCGCTGTGTTAAGTTAAAGCTAAAAACAGCGTTAATAAATTAGTATTCTGCAGCAAAGGGAGTGAAAACAAAAGTGCTTAGTGATTTGAGTGATAATCGGAACAGAATTAAACAACATTTATTGGCATCCACTGATATCAGGCTGTATTTAAAATTTTATGTGTGTTTTCTCTAATTAAGAAGGTTACAAATTTATAACCGTGGTAAGGGGTATGAGAAATCATTAAGAAAAGTTAAAGCTTCAGAGGAATAAAATTCTTAGTATTCTTTGTTGATCATATATGAGCAGGAAATGAAGTACTCTGGGAGAATGTTTAAACATTGTGAAAAACCAATTGCAATCTGAGTAGGTAGGTAGATAAACTTTATTTGGTTAACTTTCTCCGAGAATTGTTAATAAAGAATGGCAAGAAATATTCAGCTCGTGTATAATGGGATTACAGTAATGTAGAAGAATGTAAAACAGAAGAGATTGCCACTTGAAGATTTTAATTAAGAAATATAAGGTTAAGGAATATTAGAATTATTAGAAAATACAAGTTTTACAAGTTGTGAGGTTACTTAAGATGTTCCTTCACGTGCAGATATTATGTACAAAGTGCATATATCATTTATTTTCTGTCACTTCAATTTCCCATACGTAATTTACCCCGAATGCTGGTTCCTGCAGTTTATCCTATACCCCTTAAGGGATCTCATTCAAAATTTCCATAAATGTAGGCAGACGTCTTCCCAACCAAAAAGTAAAATTGTGCGTTTTTCCTATCCATAGAAGGTGGCGGTCGTACCAAAGTAGGTTGTGACTATTTCTAAAGGCTCCATGCATACCACAACATTACTATCATAATGCATCCTCTCCCACAACAGAAAAGCCATACCAATTCAGAAAGTAATGAGTCCAATAAAATGACTTGTATAGGATCACATCTATTCGTTTTATTATTTTTAAAACAACATTATTTTCGACAACTTTTCGAAACTAACACCAATATTATATTTGAAGCATGGCCACAATAATTCAGAAATATTACTACTTCTGACTGCAATTGAGTAGTTGAACTACATCTAAACAATATTTTAATTTTAACTAAGGTAAAAATGTCATCATAAAAAATAATATTTTTCATACAAGTATTTGAGCAGTGAGCTTTTTAAGAATTGACAATAACCCGAATGCCAAAGAAGAAGGAAAATGGAATTCCAAAGTCAAGATCTAATTTACTCTCTTTGATTTTGAATTTAACTTGATTCTAAATAACCTACTCTTCATTATTGGTAGAAGTAATTTAATTTCTAAATTACATATGTTGCCTCTTCTTTTCATACTGACATAAGCTGTACTTTATTTCTTTGATCAAGAAATATACCTAAATTGGCAACGGGCATAATTAATTATCCCGTCACCTTACAACTAAGCATTAGATTTAGTATGGCTTTTCGTATTGACAAGAGAAAACTGTTATGACAAATAACAACAATCACCAAGTTCGAGATTCAGATATAACTGTACATCCATAACCAAAAGAAAATTGTTAATTAAAGAGCGCCTTCGGACGCTCAATATCCATGCAATTCTCTGCAGTGACATGCGTGCTTTGATATGAACATTCACTTCTTTAAAAAGAACAAATCCTTATCAAGGACTTCATATCTGCAAAGATGATCCATTCAATTAATCAAAACATTTTACTTTGAATGCAAACATACTTTTCGCTTACTTACTCACACTGTTCCGAACAAAAAACATATCCACATGAAGTTACATTGGCTTGAAGAAATTTCCATTGGCGAGAAGTCGAGATTGGAATGAATTGAAATTATTCTGGAACTCATGTTAAGACTGAGGACTAGAATAACAATTAGTGATACAAAAGATTTTTTTAGACCCTTAGACTTTTTTTGGATGTTATGGCATTGGCAGTAATTCAAAATAATAATATAGGCGATTTAGTACAACCCTGACAAGGGAAATGTTTAAAAATATTAATTTCTGAAGAGGTTGTATCAGTAATTTGGACTATGACTCTGAACTTTATTCCGTGTTTGTTAATTCCACAAGAGAAAAAAACAGGGGATATGAGGGGGGGAAACCATTCATGCAACAGATAAACAGGTTAAGTGAAAAACATAGGTCCATTAATCATTATGAGTAACCAAAAGTCTCATTAATGCCGATTGAAATTTTTTTAGTGGGATCTAGCTTTGAGTTAAATTTTTTTTAAAGCTTTGGCTATTCCAAAAATGAAAAAAACCCACATCTTCCACCGTAGGAGTTTTAAAATAAAGTCTGTATAGCTCCAAGATTTTTTCTCAAATGACATCTATATGACCGCCATATATGTGCAATAGGTGCCCGCACTAGTCTCATAGAAGCCACACGCCGACAAGCTTGCGCGTGCCTATGTACGTTTATCGTCCAAACTCTAATGACTACTCACCTCCTGTTCTCCTCGCGTTCCCCTGCTCGCTCTCCCCACCCTCCTCCGTCGCCCCTTTTCCTCTAATCGGCTGCGATTAGCTTTCTGGAGGAGACGGGGAAGCCCGAAACTTCAACGTCCGTGTATGGAGACTTCAACGCCTGAACGAGAAATCAAAAGAGATTCCCCGAGCTGAAGTCTACAGCGACGATTGCCTGCGAAGGAAAAAGGACCACTCTATCACAACATTATCAACCATAAATCTTCATTGTTATGTTTTCACGGCTCTGTTGCACGGAGCAGTTGAACGGGATTGACGGTGAGTTTTACACGAACTTCAGGTTGAGGTTGAAATTTGTGTGCCCCATTTTTGGCAAAGGGTATGTAGGTAATGAGTTTCCTATTTGCATTATTTTATAATAATTCAAAGCTCGTCTCATAATTACCCAGTGATATTTGCACCTACCCGGCTCCTCGATACGATAAACAGCACGCGGATCCTGTTCCACTTATAAAAATAATATAGAGAGACAATTCAACTTTTCGAGGCCAAATTACTTTTATCCTGGTGTCATCGGAGGTGAAAAAGTAAAGGCCCTTCCTACATAATTTAACATTATATTTGAGTTTACAAAGCGGATTGAATGATAACGTAATTGCAGACTCTCTACGTTTGACATTTAACCACGGGAAAAAATTATGAAATCATTCATTACCTAACAACATACCAAAAATGCTCATATTTTTTTTACCAAATCACAACCGATACAATAGCATATTTATGTATTGATTATTGAACTCTTAACGATTTATATCGATTGAAAGTAAAAATATTGAATTAAAATAATTCATCATTAGTCATTTTTAATATTATTAGAAACCAAAACTCTGGTTCTGCTCCAATCACAAGTTATTAAAGGAAATTTTGGACGACTGTTATTATATTAGCTCGTTGAAAAACTGCCTCACATAAAATGACTGCTACTGAACTATACATTTCATAAAAGTGAGATGTTTCTTATGTTGAGTAGAATCATTGAGGAAATCAAATACCTAAATATCCAGAGCAAAAATTAAATGATTTTTTTAATCTCAAAATACGTACGCATCCCATGTGAACATGTACGACGGAAAACAAATGTGTTTCTGACTGTGGACATAAATTTGCCACGCTTGAGATGCTACGATATATCTTAAAACACGAGCAAAAATAATTCACCGTTAAAACCTCACGAAGACCTCGACCGTAATCCTGG
Organism: Rhinocypha anisoptera; assembly: GCA_011762765.2. NCBI lineage: Eukaryota > Metazoa > Arthropoda > Insecta > Odonata > Chlorocyphidae > Rhinocypha > Rhinocypha anisoptera. The sequence goes on from WURS02000018.1 coordinate 5,595,298, forward strand.
CGAATGTGAGCCGAACACAGCGACAGCCAGACCATCGAGACCGAGATGCGGGAACAACCTGTTGAACGAACGGCAGTTGGTCGGTAGCGCTGGCCGTTTTAATCAGCCCGAGGCCATTTTCCTCGTAAACGTCCGTTAAACAATTCCTCGTTACCCGCACCCATTTTTCAATTCGTTTGCGGTGCGGTTTCCCCGGGGTGTGGGAGGGGGGG
>WURS02000018.1:5595609-5611028 GCA_011762765.2 Rhinocypha anisoptera
ATACGAAGGTGGAAAAAGGGAGAGATAGGAGGGTGGGGAGGACGGAGGGCGGTCTCAGGGGAAGAAGGGCGGCCGCGGTGGCGGGTGATTTTGGGGGGCGGGGAGCGGGGGTGATGAAAAGAAGGCGCGCGCGCGCGGCAGGTCACCCGCTTGCTCGCCTCGCCGCGGGAAGTCGATGGGTCGGGCGCGAATTTCAATTAAGGCACCGTCCTCCTCCCTTCCCCCCCTCCCCCGGTCAGGCGCCCACCTCCGATCTCGACACTCCGCGCCGATGCATGGAGAACAGCCGAGACAAGCATATATTCGACACGCTCGAATTCGTTCGAAATATGTATGAACACGCGGGAGACTCTTGGAGCGGTGATTTTATTTAAAAGGATAACTTATTCGTGACTTTTCTGCTCCCTCCAACCTTGTGGATGTTTGTCTTTCGACGATTGCTGAACCACCGTCGGAGTCTTTTGTCACCAAATCGTGCCGCTGATCGGCTTGATTTGTGATTTCTATCGAATTGAGGCTGGTGAGTCCTTCCAACTGAAAACTGTACGGGAAATTCGTGAACTGATAAAGAGGTTGTGCAGACGATTTAAGAGGCCTTTATATTGAGAAAAGATTTCCTTGGTTGTCAAATAAATAAAGTTTTATTTCCACTCTCATCATCACAGGTTATCAATTCGAAGATTGGCTTTTAGAAACCTTGCAAAGTGTTCTATCACTACCAACCTCTTAATACCTTCGTAGTTTCTAACTCTAAAATTCACCATTTTGCTTGTCTTTCGTACGACATCCTTTCCCCACCTCTACGTCTCTTCCCTCCCAAAATCTTTTTCAATACTATTTCCAATAACTGTATTGTCCTATTGTGATTATGCTCTTTCGACTCCATTTTTTATTCTCGAATAGTCTCGCCACACTGTCGCATCATTAGGTGAAATAATATTCACCCTAGGATGTACGGTTGAGCTGTCTTCGTTTAGTTTATCAGTAGCCTTTGAAAATAAATTTTAACAATCAGAGTATGAGTGTCAATTATTCTATACCTCATTGGAATATACAGATGCAATTTATTGGGAAAACTATTTGACTTTTTACCATGGTGTTGTTTCAGGTTTAGTCAGCTATTGGAATCCTCTGAAGGAAAGGGTATACAGGTATAGGAATTGAAGGAAAGGTGGAAAATGAAGCTCAAACACGCTCCATAAATGTCTTGTCCTGTAGCTGAAACTATGTTTCCGTAGTTTCTTACTCATACTCGTCACTTGAAAAGTAAACCAAATTATTATTTTAGAAAGATACCTAAAAAAACATCAAAAAAATTAAAAGAGTCCCTCCATCTTATTCCAGGAGAGAATAATCAGTTTTGTCATTCATTTATTTTGGTCCGCATGTAAGTTTGATTTTAGATCACGGCACTTTACATTTCGCCGACATCTACGGCGAGATCTATATGGAAACGAGAACCATAAGTTTCAGGGTGTTGTTTTAAGTCTGGTCATCACATATCAAGCTCTTCAGACTGGGTGGAGAGGTGTACAAGTACAGGAATGGAATGAGAGGAGGAAATTTAAGCTCAGAAGAGCCTCCAAATATATGTTTCAACTAGTAGTTAGAGAAGCTTCAGCGTGTGGATTGTTCAGCGCTAATATCAGACTCTTCAGATCGGAAAGTAAGGTATAAAAGGATGGGAATGGAAGGGTAGAAGGAATCTGGGTAGGTACTGAGAACCTTTTATTATTCGATCACATGGCCAAATCTTCACCACGGTTTTTTTCCGCACGGAAGGCTAGTGAAATAAAATAATAAGATTATGAATAATAATAATAATAATCTATTATTCAGGGCGCTTCAAAGGAACCAGGTTCTTCACCTCAGAGGCATTGGCTGTTCACGATGAGATGTCGCGTGCGTATTTACAAGCGTCGCGTCACGGCTTATGGAGCCTACTAGCGTCTGATTTCTGAATCACACTGGTGAAAGGGCAAAACAAACGGCTAAAACGTGACGTAAATAAATATTTCACATTTTTTTACCAGTACCACTCGGAATTAAACACAATTTCAAGGCGCGTGTTTATGACGACATCAAAGTTTTTTATGGGGTATTTTAAAAGTTCCTGCGCACTTTTTAGAAATAAAAAAAACTTTTATGCCGTTGATTGTTCCTGAATGGTAATCGGTCGCATTTACAAGTAAAAACCTGCCAAACTAACACTGCGTAACACGTTCGTCTGCCCGTGAATCAGATAACCACATACATGGATACATCGTCAACCATTATTTTCAATTGAATGGTTGCAAAAGAAGAGAGTCTGCAAAATGTGAACTTCTAGAAAATTAGTGAATAATTTTCCTTATACGTATTTATGGGTAGGCATGTACACGGATAAACATAATCTTCATTTAAATGCTTGGAAAGGAAAGACTTGGTAAAATAGACTAGAATACTTCAGAATATCTATCTAGAATACTTCTAGAAAATAAGGAAAAAATATCTTTATCTTTTTGTGTAGGCATATTTGTGAAATCATGACCTGGATAATATGTTTGTACGCATGCATATGCGGTAGCCAATGATTTTTGTAAAAGCTACTTAAAAATTAAATAATAAAATATATATTTTTAAATAGCTTTGAATTAAGTATTGTTTCCTTTTTCTTAGCAAGAATTTAAACCTTCAAGGCTTTAGGAAACATTTTTTTATCGAATAACGATCGTTCCCGAAGAAGCTTAGTCCTCCAAGCCTTTTCGATAGCAAAAAGGCGAGAGATTTTATCTTCCCTTGTCCTTGAGTGTTTCGCAGGTATGTTGATTCTCTTCGCGGCTAAAAAGGGCCTCTCAGAAGAATGACTGGGTGCCGGGATGATTATTATCTGAGAAAGAGTGCTTGCTTCGGAAAAATTACTGAATCAGTTGTTGCTACGTACGTAGTAAATAACAATGCTGTACTTGCAATTTTTTAAGGAATTGGATAACGTATTGGTGTAGCATGCCACTATGGCATCTAGAATATGTAAATTAATTAAATTTTTGTAACGTTTCTTCTAGCAAACCACACGAAAAATCAAGTATAAACCTGTCTTTCTGTATGAAAGCACATCAGTAAAAAAGTTATATTAATTTTAGTTGAACAATTTTAGTAAGATAAAGGTCTTCGCTGACACTCTGAAAGGTATATAATATATTTTTCGCATTCAGACAATGGCTCACATGAAAAAATTTCTTTTGACTCTTGAAACTGACAAAACAGGGATAGTAAGCAAAAGTCATTTTAAAGGGTTATTTTTTAAAGTTATTTTTAAAAATATTTTGTTTTTAGCACCCTTCTCAAAGCCTCTCTTCTCCCATAATACAGGCATTATAAAGTTTAACCACATAACATAAAATGATTGTGACCATATTTCGCTGAATTTAACACGTTCCTAAATCAATATTTTCAATTTTCCTGTCAAGAGCTAATTTTGCAAATCCAACATTCACACAGAGCTTCTTCTTTTGATTTGTAAACAAATAGGTCAATTCATCCTTGGGGCCGAAAAAAATATTGTACAGGTCTTATTTATTTTTCAACCCCAAAAAAATATAAATTCATCATGATAGAAACATTGATAATACGAATTTTTTAATTACTAACCTATGAAGTTCTAATGGCCATATGCAGTCTCTTCATGCATCGGTGCGATTATTCATTCACAATTGTATTCCATCACGATATACCACAGAAAATTATCATCCAGTATTTTTCGTCGACTTTTCCTGAAAGGGATGCGCACGTGCTCGTTGATAACTGAAATTCTTAAGAAGTGTGAGCCGTTTCGTTAATGACAAATGCTACCAAATGAGCATGATTTATTTTATTTGAGCAATTTCATGACACGTAATAAGGACAGGGAATCATTTTCAATGCGTGTTAACACGGCTAACCAAATGGTGAATAATAGCTTCACATATCGAAACGTTCAAAGTTTCCAGAATGAAAGCAATATAAGAAATATTTCTCTGCTTATAGGAGAAAGATTAACCTTGGCCTCCTAAGCATGGCGTCAATTTCCCATAGGAATTTTTTCATTAACTTCCCGTGCATTTGTATACATGGCGCTCATATAAATAGTGACTAAACAATCATAACAAATTTTAATTTAATTTTCTTTCTAGCTTAAATTCTATTAAACTTAGGACATGGTGGCCTGGCATAAACACTTAAGATCATCAAATCCATCTTAGCTCAGAAATATTTCTTAAACTATATGCGGTCAAATTGGACCATTTTATCTACAAGTTATTAAATTCCGTTGACCATGGCGGGAAAACAACGGAACGCCAGGTCGCAGTGTGTAGCAATGGAAAGTCACCCACGAAACTATTCTACTCAGCCGTGGAGGTGGTACTATTTAAGTCGAAAATAAATATTGTAACACAGGATAAACCGAAGGTGACCATAGCGGATTTGTATGAACATACACAACAGAAAATGGTCTTCGTAAAAATAAAACTGCATGGTAGTATCAAACTCGAATAAAACTCCTGGTAATCGCCAATGAATCACACAACATATAAACACAGCCATATCTTCTCAGTGAAAAGGAAATAATGCTCCTGAGGCGGACAGAGCTTCATTGTTTCATTATCAGAGAGAATCCACATCATTCTTGAGAATAGCTTCTGCCGTTGCAGACAGGCATTTACGAGAAATAAAAACCACATGTCTAGGGAAGAAGTAATGAAGTAATCCATAGGAGTGGAAGTAGTAGACTAACCAAGACTTAAATCAATCCGAGAGGATTTTTTGTATACTTGTTCCTCGGTCAAGAGAAACGAATGAACAAATGAACTAATGTGTTCGAAAAAGATATTGTTTCTTGTGAGCAATAAATAAGAGGTTTTGATGAAAAAACGAGTTGATCAGCGATAACAGATGATTGATGAATTTTCAGTACTTTTTAGCAATATCACTTACACCAATAAACCAATTTAAATTGTTTTCTATCTTTAATGAGTTTATAACCTCTTATACTTTAGTTATCAGCCGGCTCTCTCAGCGAGATAAGAAAGGGAGGTTCATTAAATTTCCGTACACTCTATTAGCATCGACATGAGATGAAAATGTCTCCAAAAGGTTAATTTCAACGGAGCATTCATGTTTCCGTAATTTTCATATTTTTTTACACGAACTCTCCTGGGGGAACTACGCTAGATGTATTAATCCTAAAAGCTTCTCAATAACTACTAACTACTAATTAACTCTAATATATCGTGCTTCGGAAAATATCACTTAATTTCACCAATCATTTTTAAATTCTCCACAAAACAAAATAATGCGGCTAACCCAAAGGTCGCGGGTTCGAATCCCGCCCAGGGCATGGATATTGTGTTTGTGAAGATGGGTTTTTTCAATGAGTTAAAGAGGTGCAAAGTGACCATAGCCGTCGAAGCACCCTATAAACAAAAAAATACTACTACTAACAAAATAATATGACTTCTTACACGTATTTAAGCGACTCGGTCCATAGTACGCTTTGAAGGCTTCCAGGGTGTGCGATTGAAGAAACAAATCTTTCGGGATTTCCTCCGTGTGTGATTATGTTTTGACTTGGTCCACACCTCTTCAGTCCGGCGATTGATGTACAAGTCCGAGACGTAAAGTGCAAGACACCATAGAGTCTTGCCGTAATGTTGACAACACATTGTGGTTTGCGAGACAATCAGGCAAGTATTGGAAGATAAAGTGGGAGAGGGCGTTAAGAGGACAGAATAATGAGAACCAGCAGATATAATACGGAGTATTTGGCACCGAATGACGAGGAAGGGCAAAGTATAAAGCTTCAAGAAGAAGGTGTTAAACATCTTTCTAGTTTAATCATATTGTTTCTCAGAGGAAGAGATGGTTGGCTAGGGACAGATATGAACCTTAGTATCCAGTGCGGATGGAGAAACTGGTAGAATAGGAATGAACTGTGAGTAAGGGGGGTGAACTACAGGATGAAGGGAGTGATTTGTGAGACAGCGGCAAGACCTACAACTATTTACTCTGACTAATAGCTGAACAAAAACGCGCAATAAAGCAAGGCGAATGTGGCTGAAAAGACAAGTTCGAGGTACATAGTTGGAGTGAGGATATTGGATAGAGTTAGGAACGAGTATGTAAGGGGAACGGTTATGAAAGGACCAACCTATAGGAAAAAAACTGACAGATTTTTAGGCTGAGATGGTTCGGACCCATGGAGGGAAGGAATGAGGAGCGTGCGAGTAAGAGAGTGAAAGAGATAGAAGAACAGTGGTAGGAAATAGGGGAACGAGAATAATAAGAAAGGAAGACAATGTGGCTGCGAATTTGTGACAAATGACGGGGAAGAGAGGAAGCCGAGGACTGAAAAACTTGGAGTAGGATTAAGAACGCCGGAAAGAAACGACGACCCCATTTAAAATGGAGTTGAAGACTAGCAAATGAATAGGGAACTTATTTAGACCATGGAACGGATCACTATATCCGCGTTTCGATCTCTCTAATTAAAAATGCAAGGTATTTATGAAGAAGAAAGAGAATTTAAGAATAAATGCTGGGAATAATTCCAGCTTGCTGGGTAGCCAGCCAGCTTACCAGCTAGCCGTGGGTTCGAGTCCCGCGAAGGAAATTGGTGTTACGTTCTTCCAAATGGGTTTCTTCAGTCATGTGTGATGAGCTAAGTGACAATAGCCGACGACGGGCCCTAAATATAACAGAAACAATACTGCTACGGAGAAAAATTATTTTTTCTGTTATTGTTAAATTTTAAACCTACTTCCAATGATCAATACGCAAATTCATCTTCGTCAACAATGGTATAGCTTGTTGAGTACCCCTAAACTGCAATATTAGAAGGTTTTGCGATATAAACTATGTCAAATCGTAGTTGTTTACTGAGCAGGCTACTTTTATATAAAGAGGGAAATGCGAATGCATGCTCGAACATTAATAAAGTTATTCTTTGAGGAACTATCTTGCTCTTCAGCTAAAGTGTGAAAAAAAATCCTACGTGCGCGTTGCGTTAAAATGCTTTATCTAACATGATGCTCCCTAATTTGTGAGAACTCAATTGTGTCTCGGATTAAAAAGACGAGGAGTATATCTTTTAACGCTGCCACAAAGTTGTGTTTTGGGCAAATAATATATCTCTGTAGCTAGCCTCCTTTAATTGAAGGTTTAAAAGAAAACACTGCAATTCCACATAAAAGATTTATTTCAACACGACCAGGTCACGCCGTGCAATAGCACCTTCAGATTTTTTCCTTCAATCCTTTGATCTTTGACATATGAATTAAATTATTGACACGCATTGATTATTAACTTTCATTAATCTCCACAGACATCAGGAGAAACTATTGGAACACCTGTGCCTCCGAACAAAATATGGGACGAATAATTACGAAAACTCACGTCATCGGGACCATTCAGGCAGAGTAATTAAGCTCCCAGACAAAGGTGGATGTGTAGGAGAGTTTCAACGTAGATGAGTGGTGGAGGAAAAGAAGAAGGAAAAACACTGTAATTCCACAATTATACATTTAATTTGCACCGTCGAGGGATCGCCTAAGTGCGGCATCATCAGCTGGTGATGCTGTGCCGCGGATAAACCGTGGTCGTACAATTTAAATTTATAATTGCGATTTTACAGTGTTTTTTTCACATCTGGTCCCTCAAGATAAAGAATTCCACCAAGTAATTCCTGAAACTAACTCAAACATGGATAAGATAAAAAAAACCCGCGCAACTTATCAGTGACGGGTTCGATCGAGTTAAAGAAACGAATAAACGATTAGAAAGCGCTGTTGAAACGTCCAACAACTCTTGCGTTACACAAATACGACGCCCTCTTGTGCCACAATGAATTAGCGGAAGATGTGTATGGAGGAACGTGGAGTTTTCGAAACGCGAGTTCAAATAAAAAAAAGTTTCACAAGCACCTTGTGCAAATGGAAAAGTCGATCATTAATTCTTTTTTTACCTCCCTGCCGCGGAGGACGGGCACTCCGAGGAGTCGATTCGTCAATTTTGCATGCGTATGAATACAGGCACACGTGCGCGAATGTGTGACGTCAAATTTAAAATTACCTGCCTTCGGAACATGATGATTTCACCCTAAAATTACGACTACCTTTTTCAACGACTCCCTAGCCCTCGGGGCCACCTCTGAAAATGCAACATCAACACACGGGTTGTCCTTGGAATGTTGGGACAGCGGTATAAGAATTCCACATTTATTATAATATCCCATTAATATTTCCTCCCCTTCCTACCATACCCCTGCACCAAAAACGTTTTTGAAAACCTCTCAGGTGATCGGGTTCCCTATAGACCGAAGTCAGTTGTATATTTTATCGTATCTAGAGTATTTTTATTAAAGTCGTCGAATAGGTTTGTATCCTCAATAACTTTGAAACAGTACTGAATAATTCTTGTAGTTGAGATTATTATGCATTGGTAAACCATTTGGAGAAAGTTATCCTATTATTAAGCTACGAGTCAGTGCTAATTTATTGACTCAAGTAACTTTATTTCTACTTGACTTATGTTAAACATGACCCCGGAGCTTCCTGACGAGAAGACGCGGAGTGCCGAGTCGGGCAATTAACGTCGGTAATTCGGGTCGTGTTTAAGGAAAGGCCTATTGGAAAATGAAGTTATGAACCGAAAAATACTAGGACTTTCACAAAGCTGCGCCTCCTACAATTAATTCTACTTTACCTCCTTTCGTTTGGCCGCATTCCGTCTTAAATATCTACTCTTTACCTGCTTCCAGCTCGATCAACTAGCATCAAAGTTTCATCTGCGGTCACTGAAACGTATAGAAAACTTGAGAGTTTTACAGAAGGTCGGACAGAGGTTTCCGATTCGAATCGGAAGTTTGAGTGATATCGGTATCTCAGGACACGCTTCAAGTATTAAGTAATGCGAATTTGTGTACATATTTACGGAGGTAAGTAGGATTCAATGGAAAATTAACCACCCGCCTTACCCCGAATATATTTGAGTTAACACGGCGTAGATATGTACATGAAGATTCCATATTGACAATGGGAATGACGAAATTGTTTTTTTTTTCTTATGTGTGACTTCGGCAGAAGCATGAACTCTAATTATCGGTGTGGTGACGTTGCCTCACTCCGTTCAATGTCATTCCATCCCGGTTTCGGATCCCCAAGCAATTCGTTTGGTCGTAAATTTATTTCTGGTAGTTGAAAACGCGACGACGCATGAAGATTAATTGCAAAGCCAGAGATTGGAGAAGCAGCAAGAGTACGAATTCAGTCCTCGGCTACAATTACCAGTCGAAATGCCGGCGATTAGCATAATCACGTACGCTCTGAGAACCCCGAAAATTATCCACCACTTTTACTCGATAAGAAGAATGAGGATACAGTCACCATCGTAGAAGTTATCCGCTCCGCTGAAGAACAGAAGATGTTTTCAGAACCATAAATCAATCCTTTCCTAAGCTTTGGTGTGGATGACGCAGTTCATAGGAATGAATGTACTTTAACGAAACAGTGTTGAACTTTGTTACACTTCATGGTATGTTCTCCTGGAACTTACTCAATATTTTCACTACCAAATTCAAACAATTTTGGAATGAATATTGATTTTTCATTGAAGACTTCCCACTACTTCCGAGAATAATATTTATGGCCTTTATAATCCGATCGGTGAGACAATGTGCTCGTAAAAACATTATGTTCAGAAATTAATCGAATTTGACATCTTTTTGGTTATACCGATGGGAACAAAAAAATACTCACGGAATAGAAAAGGATTTCAGTGATATATTTAATACCAATATTAAATTTACTAAACTTAATTTAGATGCAGGTGGTAATATGATTTCTCGCCGGGTGATTTTATTGTTGAGAAGATAGCGAACAAAATTACAGCCTCTCCGAAAGTTTTTCATGGCGGGAACATAGTCGTAAGTGGCTCGGATTACCACAGCAACGGTGCAGAAAATTCGGGACTCAAACCCAGCTACCTTCGGAGTCATTTAATCACAAGGCTAACGCGTCCGGAATCAATATACTCTTAGCCGCAGAAGCAAGAGGGAATTTGGGATAGCTTCGCCGGGTAGAGGCCATTCCAGTTTCTCGGAACATGACGAGTTACCCGGCTGGGCGGTGACGGACGTTCCTTCGGCGGCCTCGTCGGCCGCTTTCACCGGGGAATCCCACGCGCCCCTTCTAAGCCCGCCACACCGGTCGGTACCCACGGCCGACGCCGGGACGACCTCAGGTCTCTACCGCCGCCTTACCGCGCCGGCAATCCGAACTCCCTCCACGATCCAGTCCTAGAGGAGTCCTCGCCATCATAATCGGTCGTTGAAGAGCGTCCTTTTTCATTTGGCACAATACGCAATAACGCGGGCGTCCCCTCGTCTCGATGTTCCCCCTCTCGTTAGACCTCACACACCTTTCGACCGGGGAGTCCGAAGGCTCTCGCAAAGATCGCTGTGGTGTGAGGTAGTGCAAATTTAGTGAGTGAATGCGAGGGACCGTCGGGTTTCCACGGTGAAACGAATGAGTTTCTCTCACTCGGGTTTTCGAGGAAACGTCGAGGCGACAGAGGAGGATTTTTACGGCCGCGGAAGACAGTCTTCCCCGCGGGAATGATGCTAGCGGTCCGCTCGTTCTCTGGTCGGAGACGGAGTAACTGGAACCCGTGCCGTTCCCCGGCTCTCTCCTCAAATAAGATGACACTTTTATCTCTTTAGTTACCCGGTGGGCAGTGGGATGGCAGTTAAGTGCGCGACAACCCCCTGCAAATACTGTCCCGTGGGAGGGATCCACAATCACGGTCGAAAGATCATTTGAATATTTTGCCAACCAGCATTTCTACCAGTGGTCAAAAGCCAATGATTATTTTGTTCGGGAAAAAAATGTCGACAGCATGGAAATTGAATGAATTCTAATTCATTTTTAATCCGTATCGCAGTAACTTATTTAAACCTCCCACATATTAACCGGTAATCTCAAAACTAAGACGCATTCCATATGAAAAACGTGCATTACGCATAAATGATTCAAGTTTCAACTCCCATCTCAGAAAGTTTTGTAACTAAGTGCAGTACATAAAGGTACTCTTCTTTCATTTGCGCGAATATCAACAACGCAAGCAAATGAATGGAAAACAAAAGTGATTGTAAATCACTGAAGAAATGCGACATGTCATGATTTTAGCATAGCACAACACGACCTAAATTCCATAATTTATGACTAATGGTCCTTGTACTTCGCTCTCTTCGATTTGATTGTAAATATGTCCTCTTTGTATTATTCTTCTGAATTACAATGCATGCCATGTGAGTGAGTAATTCCCATGCGTGTTATATCTATGATCTTTCCCGGGGGGACTTGTTAATTGACTTATAGTTCTGAAAAACCGGCTCCTGATGCAATAAACTAAATAAAATGGGTATATAAACTAAATACTTATAATATATCGTGGCATGTCTTTCGGGGAAATATTGTGATCCATAGATTCTTGGATGATCGTATATTTTTTTAGTATTTATGAGCGATAGTCGTGACATGGGTATGCATTGCCTATAGTGGAATTATTTTAAGAAGTAATATAACCTTCCTAAAAATGGAATTTGGTCAATATCGATTAATAAATGTTTTCAAAAATTTATATAAACAATTATTTCAATATTATTAATCCTATATGCTCTTTTAATAGGTTCCAAATCCTCATGTTGCCAACTATTCATCCGATATATCTCAGAATGACTATTAAATTAAAAGGAGTAAATTAATGTATGCTAATTTGTTATATTTCAGAGGGAGACGAGTTGAATAGGAGGAGCGTGCATCACTCGTTTTAGATGTGCCATCAACTTGCTGTAAACGGTTTTTTTCTATCAGATATAATTATAAAATTGGATATCGCCTTATTAATACAACCTAAATTACTGAATACTAACACCAACTCTTCCAGAAGAGTCTGTTTAACACTACATTTGAACATGACAACGAATCAGTTACGGGCATCAATTTAAATTCTTAGTATTTCGAAAGATGAAAGGGAAACGACTTTCCATAGTGTTGTGATAAGCGAGATTACGCAAGAGAAAACTTACTGATCATATAATTTAATATACTTTAATTCCTCAAGCAACCTTTGTCTCCGTTTCATCGTCGTTCCTGCTCTGGAAATTAAAAATATAAGAAAGAATTAACAATTAACTTTAAAAAATAAATTTTATATATTATGGATGACTGAGCTCGGCTGGCTACCCTGCGATTCTCTTTTTTATTGTATAAACCTGAGTTGTAACGTTGATTGAATCTTCTAGGAGTAAAGCTGTTCGTAATTATGGCCACAATTCATATATAGCATAACCGCAATTTGTAAAAATATTTAATCTTCCAAAAACGTCTTTTATTGATTAGTGAATGTATAATTCCGCAAAGTTCATCGCACAAATAAACTACACATAAGACCATATATTGAACATTAACTATAGAAGATTCATCAGAGAGATTGAAACACGATTTTCCATAATGAAAGATGCAATACTGTCCTCTCAACTAACCTCATATCACAGGCAAAAAAAATAAATATAATCGTTTTTCATGAAACATTAACGATGTCTTAATATGAATATAAGATATTATAGATTTTTCATTTTTTCGCCACTGGTTGATATACACGCATCTCATATATCAGAGATTAAGACAATAATCTCGTGCGCACTTTTCTGAATATCTGGCGTAACGTCGTAGCGAGTCGAATGGGAAATACAAATTGTGAAAAACGGATGGAAATGAAGAGAAGGAGGCGTTAATTGGAACCCTCCCATCGACCACGCCGAAACTGGAGTCGAATAAATTATATATCACTGCGTAACGCAATAAGCGGTGGCGGACGCAGTAAATACTCCATTTGGAAACATGCGCCCCTTCCACCGATGGCACACAAAGACCGCCAGGCAGGCGTTCTTTCGAATTTTACGCTGATAACAAGCCTTTTAAAGACGTAGAGGCCGTCGTGCCACGCTCCTCCAAATGCCCGGCGGGGGTCTAAAAACGCCTTCATAAAACGTCAGCCGGCTACTGTTCGTTCTCGCTCCATTCACGCGACCATCACAACCCGTTTGAATGGGGGAGCCCTCGTCTCCCGAGGCACGCTCGGGAATATGGTTCATAAACACGCAGGCGGCCACAAATCTTGAAGTGGCGATGCCGCATAGAAATTTAGGATTTACTATATAATCGGGAGAGCTGCAAAGGGATTTTTTTTGCCGATAAAATACCTCACCGGGCGTTGAAGTCTCCAGGCAAACAACATGAAAAGGCGTTTACGTGTTTGAGGTGAAGTGAGGTGAGCTGCGGCGAGAAGTTATTCACCAACGGCTTTATATCATTCTCACGTCAAGCGATGGACCAAATATTGAGTGCTAATGGCTAGTGAATAGATCTAAGGTCGATAGCTTAATCGCAGTAGCTTAATCGCATAACACAATAGCCACTCAACTCACTCAATAATTTGTTGTTGTTTGAAAACGACAAAAGTTGATTTTGCGTCCATTACGCAGGAAAACTATTTAGGAAAAATCCTACCTGATATGGCTTATACTCAATCTACATGCAGTGTCAACAGACATGTAAACCATGCGTTTGACGGGGCCACAAACGGAATTATTCCTCAGATCTCTGTGAAAGGCACAGAAAATTTGTTTCATCTTAATGGTGAAACTCTCCGTTTTACTTTAACTAATTCATTCCACAATATGAAAAGTGTCTCTACTTTAACAGAAGCCGTCTACAGGATCAATTCATTCGCCCGATTAAGAAAAAATACATATGGAGAAAATCAAGGGTCGTTACATTAAACGATCGCATGGAAGTTACGAATGATCGCCGAGATGTCAAACCTAGTCACGTACGATTACGAACCACGGCAATGAGCTACTTGCTCGAGGAAAATCCCGATCAAATCCTACGCGATCAACGTATTAGATAGCACGTCGCAATACGTGGCGGAGAACCACCACGGCAGCAACAAACAACGACAAAGACGGTGGCGGGACATATGGCGAGAGGGTATAGAGGGAGGGGATAAAGAAAAGTGGGGATGAGAGGGGGAGTGGAGGAGAGGGAGAGAGAGAGAGAATGGGAACCGGATTCCGAAAAAATAATAATAAACATTTTCAGCGAAAACCTTCACATGGACGACCAGTCGGGAGGAAGAAAAAATATCGGCGGTAGCCCCGTCCTTTCGAACCACCGCGGCGTGGGGAAGGGGGCGTTGTTTTCGGGACATTACGCGGACTCATCGAGGAGGAGGGGGGACGGGGGTGGAAACGTATCGGTCTCGGGGTGCGGTGGCTGTATTTTGGGATTAAGTCGGGAGCGGTAGGAGGAGGATGAGGAGGAGGAGCGGAGAGCGCCGGGTGCCGTGGACCGGAGGATGAGGGATGAGAAAAGGAGGGGGGGAGGAAGAAAGAGGAGGTGGGAGGAGTGGGCGGGAGGGTTGGAGGGAGGGATGAGGTGGTTCGTCGCCAAAGGGGGGACGGGGTGGGGAAGGAAGAGGAGAAGGAGGAGGGGGGGTAGGAGAGGCGGAGAGGAGCGTGAGACCGGGAGGCGTTACGCAAAATGGTAGCCGGTTGACGGTATTTAAGCGGCGGTGAACGTGGAAAGCCGAACCGGTCCCCAACGTCATAAAAACACACCGAAAAAATGTCAACGGAGATTTTTCGGACGGGTGGGCGGGTGCCGTGCCGAAGTAGTGTGGGGGGGAGAGTGAATGTGAAGAGGGGGAGACGGGACGGGTATCGGGAAGGTTTCCGAAGGGAGAGAGAGGCGGTCGGCTCTCGGGGACAAAACACGACTCCTTGCGAATCGGAAGAACTGAGACCCGGGTTATACCGGATCGGGCCGGACCTTCGGTTTCGCGGATATGGTTTAAATCATGACTCACACACACACACATACAAACACACAAACACTCACCTCGCTCGCCACTGGGATGAGGAGAGATGATGATGCTGTGCTGGACCTTCAATTTCCCTCGCTGAGTCTCTTCCTCGGCGGCGAATGCGCAGCGTTCGATCGGGGCTCCTCCGGTTGCCGAATTGATATTATATATCTATGCAGATATATATATATATATATATACGATATATTTACTCGCCCCGTTTAAAGCGAGAGATTTCTCGGTGCCTTCCTATCGACGCTCGCGGGACGTTGCGAATACTCTCGCGGGGGTACGTCACTCTCCTTCTGTATCGCTCTCTCTCTCTCTATCTCTCTCTCTCTCCCTCTCGCTCGCTCCCACTCTCTCGACTCTCCTTCTCTCCCTTCCTCTTCCACCCGAGCACGCTGCGACTGTTGGGTTCCGCGTCTGCCCTCCGTCTGACGTGAGGTGGCCGTACCTGTGACTCCCTCAGGAGTCCA
>WURS02000018.1:5611128-5632911 GCA_011762765.2 Rhinocypha anisoptera
GAAGATGCCGCAAGCCGGTGAAACGCGTCGTACAAAAATAAAAGTCTGTGGAAAATTACAAAGTTGTTTTAATATGGATGTTTTCCAGGTGGTAAAATCTTTGAGGTGGAACAATTTGGTAGCTATTAAAGAAAAAATCAATATTGGTAGTACATATATCATCAGATTTCTTAGATAGAGTTTTAATGTTTGGTTACCTAACATAGAACATATCCACATTGCTACAAGAAAAAAACTTTGATCACATATGTATTTATAATGATATGCTAACAGGATTTTAAAACACTAATGCAAATAAATAAAGCTTAGAATTAGGCAAAGAATACAAGATCACAAGATTTGTGGATGTGAACACTGAGATGAGCAGTCCTGAAAGACTGCAGATATACATCAACATAATAAATAAGTGACATTATCACTAGGTTTACATGTTTTTAATCTTGTGAACTTTGGTTTATTTGGAACAGAATCCTGTGGCCCATTGTTGGTCTGAGCAGACTCACCACAAGCGCCGATTTTGTAATGTCTGTCGCAAGAGACTGGAAGATAGTCTCTCCATCCACTGTGAGAGTGAGTATTGCTCCTACTCTGTACTCTTTTTAAACATTTAAGTTGGATTTGTGATAATTCTAGTCTCTAGTACCCTATTGACTATTAGAGTCTCTAGTACCCTATTGACAGTCAATACTGAATTTTACATCAGAATAACTCTATGATCAATATTCTCAGTACATTGATTAAAATTGGGACCTTACTTCAGGATTTTTGTGGTTACCTTCTTTTAGTAGCAGAGGATATGGATTCAATGTAACCCACAGAATCATCAATTTCAAATACATACAATTACTGAGGTATATTGTTTCTGCTACCTCACAAAATATTTTCCATTGTTTTTTAAACACATCACATATTTAGGG
Organism: Rhinocypha anisoptera; assembly: GCA_011762765.2. NCBI lineage: Eukaryota > Metazoa > Arthropoda > Insecta > Odonata > Chlorocyphidae > Rhinocypha > Rhinocypha anisoptera. The sequence goes on from WURS02000018.1 coordinate 5,612,046, forward strand.
AACACTATACTTATCAGTATGCCTTATTAAAAAAAAACTATCCCTAGCATGGTGCAAAAGTGATGCACATCATTGCGATTTTCATTGTTCAATTTCACATGACCAACTGAAAAATAAAAACTATTATAATTACTATTTTCTTGATCAACTCACGTTTCACCATTTTCTTTACTTTGACAGTCTGTGAGTATTTTGTTCATGTGGACTGCCAAGACTTTGCAGTACCAGATTGCAAGGAAAATGCCACATACCTGCCAGGGAAAGAAGTGTCATCAGTGGTGCACGAGCACCATTGGAGGGAGGGAAACCTTCCCTCTGGAGCCAAGTGTGCCCTGTGCAAAAAAACATGTTGGTCAGGGGAGTGCCTTGCCGGGATGAGATGTGAATGGTGTGGCATGACCGTGAGTATCGGAGTCTATTCATTTGTTTCACCATAATCCACAGATGAATATTGTCATTTGACACTTACAATAAAGGACACCATACCCAATGTTAGAGACAAATTATTACTCATTGAGGAGCTTCAAAGTCTCATTAATCATCATTTGTATGATTTAGTAAGGTTCCTGTTCAAAATTTTTCTTTATCAGCAGTCTCTAGTTTAAAATGTTCTAATGTAAAAAAAATTATGATTTCTACTCATCTAAGACATTTTCAGTAGCATTTTAGTGTGCTTTTGTATTATCCTGCAATCTACCACAATAGCAAATTGTCAGAATCATCATAAAAATGATCATTAGTATTCATATGTTACCATGGAACTTTTAAAGGTTTTATATGTTAATTCAGGTTTTTAAATTTTTGGTATTAGTGTATTCAATTAAACCTTTGATTTAATGTTAATTATTGTATAAATTAGGTCCTTATTACACATATGGAATCTTCATGACTGTAACATAAAATTAAGTGTTATCCAGTACATAGCAGAATTAAATGAAAAAATCACTCTTCAGTATAATTAGTTTAGGATTTTCTGACATTTTCCTGATACTTAGATTGAAAAGTGTAAAATAAACCCTATTTATTTCAAAATTCTGAGTATGTAATGCATTTATCTCAAAATCTTCGGGAAGTGACTGAAGCCACTGTGGATGCTCCTCCCTTTGGATGCTGAAACTTACTTGATTTGAAAAGTTTTATTGAGATGGATGAATAATAAAGCATGTAATTTTCTAAGAAAATTATAATGAACGTAACTTGAAATCACTCTGCATAATTTTATTTGGTATTCACAACTTTCGTTTCCTTGAGGGCAGTAAAATCGTATATAAACCTTTCTCCAGAAATGTTTAAAAAGCCCTTTAGAAGGTCTTGCCAGGTTGAATCAGCCCTAGAGTCCTTTACTAGAGTAGTTAATTAGTATCACACTGGAATGACCTCAGGGTGAGATTAAATTAAATATATTTTCGAAGCATAAATGAACACATTTCTTTTTAGGATAGGAGAGCATTTAGGAATACTCAGCCCAAAATACTCCATCAATTGAGAGGCAGTAACATGATTGCTGTATTGAATCATCACTCATGGTTCCAAAAAGGGGATGAGTGCTAAAGACTCATTTAGTCATTAAAATATTTAGTATTATTCACATAGTTGGTGGTTAATTATACTAATTTTTAGCTATTAACCTTTGTATTTTCCTTGTGTTGTTCCCCCTTTTTCTTGTTTACTCATACTAAACAGCTCATCTATTCAGGGTGATGAGTAAATGTATCTATTTAGATTAATTTTTCAGGTTCACACTGACATTTGATTTGGTTTTAAAAATTGAACTTCAAGGGTTTTTCTATTTTTGCATTTATATAATACATATTTCCACTCCCTTCTTAGAGGACTTATTAGCAAAAGTGGTTTGAAACCATATTATATTTCTTTTTGTATCTAAATTCACTAGTGCCACTCTGTCTGTCGGAAGAACATCCCTCCAGAGTGTACCTTTGGCCAACTTGAACCCATCTACCTTCCTCCTCATGGCGTTAGCATACCCCGCACAGAGGTTCCCATGGAGGCCATTATCGGGGTTCAAGTTCGAGGTCGTGACCCTGCTGCTATCTCTCGTAAGTCTCCTGCCATTGCAGTTCAAGTGCCCAGTTTACTTTGTGATATTTAGTGAAAAAATTAATTCTTCAATAACTGTTACATTAAGTCACTACTTTTCCTGTTAATTCTAGAAATCATGATGAAATTGGCATATTTATTATAAAAATGTTCAACTAAATTGATTAAAAAATCTATGTATGGCATTTGCAGTTTCATATCTTAAGCCCTTATAAAGGTCATCAAATCAGTTGCATCTTGATTTCATAAAGCAATCATAAAAATAATGAACATCAATTCCATTTTAAGTGGATTAATTTGTCATTGTATTTTTGATACCGTTTGTTCAAGATATATAAAAAGAAACATGGAAAAATTTCACTTGAAATTTAAGTGACTATAAATAGCTCCTTTTATCAAGACTATGAATCTAAGTTCTAAAACTTAAATTTAAGTTCTAAGACTATGTACTGCTAAAATAGTATTTATGCACATAATGTAAGTTTTTCTTAGGGAGTATTTGATAAAATGCCTTATGTATGGTAGTTATGAATACATAATAACTTGTACTGTTTACCTACTTTAGAAATAATACTTCAGATATACAGTTGAGGCTTGGTATAACATCATATATTTGTAAATAGATGTGACTATTCTACTGCAACCCCATTTTTAATTTTGAAACTTCGAATTTCATTTAAGGAGTCTTATCATTTTATGTGTAGAAGGGAATGATTATTAGTGAAGAAGTTTTCTTTCTCTCTTCTGGCCTGTTTGAGAGAACAGGTACATACGACAATCTTGTTTAACAGATAAAAATTATGGCACTAAAATTTGCAGTGTTTCAGGTTTAAAAAACTAATTAATTATTTTTCATTTTATGTTTCTTTTGTTTTGTAACTTCCTCAAAATAACAGCTTTTCCTTGTGTTTCGTACTTTTAAGTAGGAGGCTGTTATAGGAGAAGGAAAATAATATTCCACTGTGATTATATATACTTTCAAGTTCCCTGATCAATTTCCCAAAGGAAAAAAGTCATTTCACTCAACAATTTCACCAAATAATTGTCAGAACTTAATTCAATGATCTCTGACCTTTTAAATTTCTTTATAAGGTCATAAATGATAAGTAAGTCAAATATTTACACAAATAACAACTAATTCTAGTCTTTATAATCATCAATGTGAGTTTTGAGAAGAGGAAAATGAACCCCCAGGTGAACATCAATTTTGATTTTGGTAGCATATGATGATTGCTTAATGGAGGACATAAATTAAGGGATACAGAATGTAATCATTTACTCTATGAATTTAAAAAAATTGTCAGAGTTGAAAAACAATGAAAGTTTTTCAAAACAGAGGCATGAGGATTAGATGTCTTATCAAATCATGTAGGTGGCTCAGATTGCACAAGTAAGGGTAGCAGAGAGAGAGTATCAGAATGGGTGGTGTCAGAGAAGGTAGACCAAATTAATTGAAAATATTGAACTCTGTAGTCAGAGGGAATTGTTAAATAAGTTTGGAAGATGAATGAATTATGAGTTAAAGTTGGTAGGGAGCTAATAACATCAGATTTATATACATATAACCACATTATAATTACAAGACAGCCAGAGGACTACAGACCTTACAACTATATTGCAGTGTCATAATAAGAGGTATAGGATAAAAATAAATTATAAAACAACAAGTCAATGAGATTTTACAACAATAGAAAGATCATTTCAATATCAATCAGGAGAGCATAAGTTAGAAAAAGTTGAGTGTTTCATTTACTTAGGAAATGCTATGCATTATCCTATACATTAAACTCAGTTCTCTTTTAAAAGAGACAAATGGGATATCTAACTTTAAAATCATTGTGAAAAAGGAGCTACATGACAAGCTGTTCTATTCTGTGAACGAATTCCTTAATTCCTCGTGACCACTTTTGTAAATTTTATTTATTTTCCTATGTATTTTATGCATATACCACTGATTGACGTGTCTTATATCTTTTTAAAACAGAACCCTAGATAATTAAAGAATTGAAATGAGCATTTTAAAGTTAAACAGATGTAAATGTAAGGGCACTAAAAATATATAATTGCATTAGACAAAGACTAACTCATTGACAGAAGGGATCTTCAGCATATATGTAAGGTTAAGTCTAGTAAAAACAGATTAAGAGCATAGTGCCATGTGACTCCAAAACTTGGTCTTTGACGAAGGGAATGGTCTCCATTTGGAAGCATTTCAAATGTGGTTTTGACCGAGGATGGAGAGGAATACAAAAAATAAGGTACCTGATATGGTAAACATTGAGATTAAGTTGTGGAGAAGAATACGTATGTAGAAGGTATGAATGGTGAAAGGAAGAGGAGAAATCAGCAACTTGGTGTAGAATTTTAGCTAAGCAAAGCAGAGTTAGGTAAATTATTTAGAAAATATATCTTAGGATATAATATGAATAAAATTGCAACTACTTCTATCCATCAACTACGTACCTTTAATTGCTAGATTACAAAATAAATATTCCTTGTAACATTCATTACCCAAAAATACCATTCAAGACCTTTTATGCGATAGGATTTGAAAAATTTATGAAAATTTATTTTTTAAATGGAAAGTCTCTGGGCACAGTCTGCATGTCATATTAGCCATTCTTTTTACTACAAAATGATTTGAGGAGATCATGGTATATTTTAATTCAAGATTCACTAGCTATAAGTGGACATGTGACTTCAGAAGTCACATGTCACCTAACAGAGGAATTTGGACTTCTGCAGTTAATGATCGCTAAATTCTTTCGGTCTTGAGTATGATCTAAGGTCTTACTCATGGTCCAAAGCCACCTATGAGCAATGCTTGAATACACATAACTAACTCACATTGCAGTTGACTTAATTGTATAAGGACCATGTACATGCCTATTGCTAAAAGTAGTGTCTGTACATATATGATAGTGTTGATATGCCAAGCTTCTACTGTTTTTCTACAAAAGATATTGATTTTTCATTGAATCAACTCATGTAATTTTTATACTCCAATTAGATGACATACTTATTCACTTTAAATGAGAGAAAAAGAGCATATACCAGTTATTAAAATCAATTGGAATACACATTCGATTATTTTAAGAACTAGTGAAATTGTTTATTGTAACATGTTGACCTATATATGGGAATACACATTTGTAAATTCCCTTTCAGATCCTTAAATAGCTAAAGGCTGAATTTAAGCAAATAATTTGATAATATTATTTAATTTTAATAGTACAATAAAGAGAATGGTTAATTATATTTTGCAGAAAACAGTAACAATATTAAAAATTTATATATAAATGCAGGACGAATCCACTACGTGTTCTGATAAATTTGTTTCCTTGACCAAAATATGATATAGTGGCATCTTCATATCAATAAATCGGTTCCTGTAATTTTAACTGTTAATTAGATTAAATATTGTAAACTTCAATGCCTCCTCTGTTTTTTTAAATTTAAAAGCTTTGTATTAATGTTTCTTGTCATATAATTTTACTAGATATAGCTAAATTGCAAACCTAATGTGGGGTATTTACTCATATTCAAGAGACAAAGAAATACATTAAAATAATTATATGGCTCATTTCTTATATACTGATTGGATAACAAATTGTGGCTATTCAAGAAAATTTAATTTTACCCAAGAAATTGTTATTTTTTCTCTCATAAAATTATGATAACATTTTAAATAATTTTGCTTGAAAAGTATTTCCACTTTATCAGCACATCAAAATGCTAAGATAAAATTAGACCTTCCCATTTATAATGCCTAAGAGAGGTTCTACATTTTTAATTAATATTAATCATTTTAAAATTCTAATGTTAGGAAGACAGTTTCACTTCAGAACATTTTTTACTATTTTGTCAGGTGATATTTTTCTTATTTTATTTTCACCAGTGTTTGTGTTTTGAAGATGATGCTGCTTGTTTGTAGTTCATATTCCTCATTTTTTTGTCTGAGATTTTGCACAAAAGTTGAAGTTAAATGTGCATGTAATTGCAAAAGTTGATAATTTTACATTTTTGATAGTTAAAAAATATATCACTATTAATTATTCCTGTTTAGACTTTTGACCTCTCAAGAATTTTCAAGGAAAAAAATCTTAATTTAAATGCATGGCAAAATTTGGTAGAATGGTATATCCCTGCTTTTTAAATTTTAGTAAATGCATTCCTGTTATTTTATGCATACTGCTGCTATTGCTACAAAATTTAAGCTTAAATTTTGCATGATAGTGTAACTCATCTGACCATAAAGTCTGATATTCATGTTAATTAGATAGTTACATGCATTTCAAATGTCATTGATTTTTTAAACAAATGTGTGTGTGCCAAAAGCCTTCATATCAAACTATGAACTGAAATTGTTGACTCGTTTCTATTATTCAACTTACAAATCATGGTATTTCTTTTCTTAACTTAACTAAGGGAACTTCCTCTCTTTTTATTTTACTTAATTGGGTATTTAACAAGCAAAAATATTATTTTGTACATCTTAACAAATGAACTAAAATGAAAATTGTTATTAAGTTTTGGTTACTTTATCTGGAATTCAAGGTAATTTAAAAGAATATTATTTCATCATTTCATTCTCAAATAACTATCTGTTTATTGTACCCATTCTGTGGTCATCTCAGTGATCATAAGAGTTACAAATGTGAATGGGAACTTAATGATCTTTATGTTTTTTTCATCTACTATGAAATATGTCTTTTTTTTCTTATCATGTAGAATCCTTTTAGAAATCATTTCAGTTAGTACATTTCATTATTATGTTTGTTAAATTGTATGGTAATCATCTACCATTGTTTTTAGGTAGTTTTCCATTTAAGTGATCAACAGTATAAGTTTATATTTTGGCATTCAGTAATGCCTATATTTTATGCAACTCATTGTCTATAAATCATGCTCTTCCTAATTTATTCAGTAAACTCTTCATTATTTTGGGTGAATAAGTCATAGATATATATATATAGTAATCAAACTGATGTATAAATATAATGTTCTATGAAGCATAATAAAATCTTGCTTACAATTTTACATAATTTTCTGCCATAATGCTTGATCACGGGATATTCATTTGCTAAATTTCATTCAATTAGGTCATTATGCCTCTTGTTAGGTACATTCAAAACATTAACTTTAAAAACAGGTGGCCCATTCTGAAAGCAATTCCTCTTCTATATTTTCTTTAACTCTAGTTTTTTTACTGGAGAAAATGGAATGTCAACATTGGTAGCTATATTGAAAATTATTCATACATTTTCAACATATGTAGTCACCACCATGGGCTACGTACAATCTCCAGCAATGAACTAGAGCAAAAGAAATCAGAAATAACAGACACTACCTCTAGAGCTGCTCTCATATTAATAAATTCATCAATTTGAAAATTGTTACAGATGGAAAGTGTAGAAATAAAATTATTATAAAATTAATTTTTAAACCACCTTTCACATTCATTTTTAACTACATGGTCAACTCATAAATATCGTGTGTCTTATATTTTTCATAATGCATCTCAAAATCTTGTCTTCAAGTCATGAAGTCAATTATTATTTTATAGTATGTGAATGGAGGAGTTTTGAAGTCCTACACCTGACAATAAAAAATGAATTCCATACTTCCAAAATTATTTGTATTTTTCAACATAATGTCCCAAAAGTACAATGTTTACAATACTTTAGTGCTGTTGTAGCATCTTCTGAGCGATTCTCCTGAAGATCTACTAAATAACCATATTCAGTTACAAATTCCTCTTCATTAGAAGAAAATAATTGACCAGGAAGAAAGAATTTTCCTGTTAAGTTATGGGAAGAAATGAAAGTCAGAAAATGCCAATTATGGTTCAAGTTCCAACAATCATGGTGCAGATCTCTAAAATTTCCCATTTTCAAAATACTTATGGGCAGCTGTATTGTTGTAAACCAGTTCATATTTAATAATTTTTGTCCAGTTTTGTCATGAGATTAGAATAATATTTAAGGATAATCAATACACAAACAGCCTTTTGTACACATGCTGTGAACTTTCTTGCTGACGAGAATGACTTTTTGTCTCAGGATAAGAGACTTCTGTCCACTCTTTAGACAGCTGTTTAAATTATGGTGGATAATGGTGAATTGATAGTTTTAACCACAGTAATACTGATAATATCTTTATTAATGTGTTCAGAATTTATGTCCTTCACCATAATTAAACTGTAAACAATAATAAAAACTGATGCATATTATTCTTCTTGCTGAAAATCTTTGATTACTGTTTAGAAATCTTAATGAAATGTCTGTTTTTGATCTGCAGTGTGTAAGCATAGCTCCAATATTTCACAAATATTATTCATTTACAACTCTTTGTGTAAAATATATACTACACATTCTTTAGAAATACTTATAGACTCAGAAATACTTCAGACTCTTGAATCTCCCAGTCATTTAATGTCACATCCCACACTTAAATTTTTTCTGATGTTGTTATTTTCATAGGTCATCCTTCTCTTGTGCCTCCTTTAAGACTGGTATGACCACATTGAAACATGAGCTGCTTAATTTTAAATTCGTATGAGTGAAGAAGAAGATTGCCAAACTTTTTCAACATTTAAATGTATTTCCATTGCTTTCAAAACCTTCTACAAATGATATTATAACTTTTCAATTCTCAATTTTTACCATTTTAAGAAAAATGATCAAAACTCATCATTCAGAGAGCTCTGTAGTCCAAACCACTTAATAATATGACATGCAAAACCAGATTAACACTAATGACACACATAAAAACTAAAAAAGTGTACAGTTAACATGGCCATCTAAGGTAAATGCTGAGAACTACTCTGATGAACCTTGCTCAAAAGCTGTTGTGTCATATCTCATTAGTTAAAAACCCATTTTCAAAATCATAAAAACAAAAACATTACATATATGTTATTTGAAATTAATATTCCCGCACAAAAAATATACTTAGTTTTTTATCATGTAGAATCAGCAACTCTTGCAACATGTCTGGTTGTCAGATACCAAAATTTGAGAAAAAGTTTTCATGATAATCAAAGAAGCTGAATCAATTAAGATGTATATAAAAATATACAGAAAATTAAATAAGTAAAACAGTCAGCTTATAAAAATATATAAAGCTATATTTGCTGTTTTAAAAAATATTTAAAGTTTTAAATGCATTAAATATATATGACTTATGAACTTTACTGACTTTTTATCCCAAGATATATGTGAAATGGTTATCCTAAAATGTAGGCAACCCCGTATTTCATGTAAACATTTCCATGGGTTCTTACTGTTTTGTGAATAACCAAATTAATCTGGTAAAATCAAGACTTGACATAATATTATGAAATTTTTCTCGTGTTACCATAATGGATGTATCTTAGTAATCTACAGAGGATTCTTTTTGTAGTAAAATTATCATTTATCAAGTATCAAGAAAAGGCAGATAAGTGGTAAAAATAATTGATTATAAATAATTGCAAGCATTTTTAGATTGTTTCCATTTAGCTTAAGATACTAAAAATAACACAGGAGTGATTATAATTTGATACGCATTATATGAAAATCTGAAATTCACACACATGCAATATGCTATCTACCTAAGTAGTTATGAATTTCCGAAATATACAATAAATTGTATAGCTTCATTAATGTATATGTACTGATTCATGCAGTGCAAAACCTAATTTTGGTAAGATTTTTTCACCCAAGTAATCAAAGAGTTTGCTGTGTTTTCCTTCATTTCATATCTCTCACTTCATAACTTGCCTTGACAGGCAATTAAGTCCTAGAGCTATCATTGCCTCATGAGAAGTGAGTTAGGTCACTGTTCATGCTGCTGAATAGTTTGTGGGAAAGAGAGAAAAAAAGTATTGGGCTATCATTCCTTAGCCCGAGGTCAATAACGTTTATGATGGCTTTGTCCACACATGCTCTGCTCCAACAAGCGGGCGACCTGGCTATTTCAGGGGGGGCTGAGACAAGAGGAGCAGTTGGAGGAGGGGGTCGGGTCTCGACCCTTGTGAGGCGTCTGTCCCTAGTTCTTCCGAGAAGCTGCAAGGCCAGCTGCCATAACTCTCCCCCATATCTCAGAGGTACACGTCATGTCTCTGTGCGTGATAGCCTCTCTTCACCTTCCACTAATTCATTCTTTTGAAGGATTCCCTCTTTGAAAAAAAGGTTGCGTATTCCATTTGAGATATATTTCTCTCAGAGAATAACCTCTTCAGGAGTGGGTTGGACAGTTTTGCAATTTTTTTTTCAATTATGCCTTGAAATAGCTTTGGGAGTGGTATATATTATTTCATTTATATAAAGAGAATGTGGGTTAACCCTTTCCATCACAAAATATAATTTCTGATCTAATTACTATAAGTACTCAGGGGCTTAATTGTCCAATTGCTTATTAATATCCCATTAAAATTTTTGTTCTAACAATATTAATTCATTTCTTAGTGGTGGCACATTGTTGTTATGTTCTTGTGGTGTTTTTTTTTGATTAACTGAGATTTTTTTATTTTGATTATAACCATCTCTTGGGATTTATTTGGAAAGATAACATTTTCACGTATGGATTTTATTTCTATTTGTTTTATCACTTTAACCTATATTATTAGTTTAAGCATTTCAAATATTAATTTTTTCCTTTCATACCAGACTTCTATATTTTGATTATATTTTAGTTTACGTTGTATTCAAGGATGCATTTTTCTAATATTTTCTCTAGACAGTTATATTTCCAGCTTTATTACAAAACTTGATCCTTGATAGTAACAAAGACTGATTTCATAGTTAAAGATTTCAGGAGTATTAGGTAGGTAGTATATTTATGACTAGGAGTAGATTACTATTTGAACAGACAGAGTCATAATCCTGGGAAAATATCATTTTACTTATCAAATTTCATTAGTTCACTGAAATAAACTCTTGGCTAAAATTAACAGAATATTTGCTTTTTATTACTAATAATTAAAATATGATAGGTTACAAAGTCATTCTAAGGAAGCAAATTGTTCTTAGTTGGCCACAGAAGTAAGCTCTAATATATCTTCAATCTTAAAAGCTAGGGCTGATTAATAACTGATGAGTAGTGATACTAGTTTATATAGTGAACCAAGCAGTCTGTATATCTTTGGAGATACCAGCCTTAAAGATGCTCCTATATACTCTCTGAAGCCCATAGTACACAAATATCTTCCATGGTATTATAGATAAGGCTAATTTTTTCATCTTTCTGAATATGATATATGAGTTAAGCAGCATTTTCAATAGGAGTTTGGCATTCTGTTATCTGAGTAACAAAACACTATTGTGCAACAATATAATGTCATTGGTAGTAAGGCCAAACATGTTACATATATTGGTATTCTGAAATTACTGTGAGATCTTGATTCAGTAACTTTATTTTCCATCATAATGTACTCAATATTTTGTTACTAACTTGCTCAGACCTTAACGGAAATTAGAATTTGATCTAGGCGCTGTGATATTATATTGCATTGTTATTTTGTTTATAACCATAGTCCTGTATCCTAGAGAAAATTAAACAAAGTTCCTAATCTCAATAAGGAAGTACCTACATGTATTTTTCAGTAATTGAGGAAACTTACAAAGTTCATCATGTTTCTATACATTATTAGATCTCAAGTGGTAGCTGATAAAATGGAGTTATCAAATACTAATGGGCAATAAGATACAGCACATGATAAGAATTTTATTGTATTAAATATATGCCTATATGCACTCTTCTTCCTCAGTCATTGATTGTATTCAACTTTAGCTATCTCATGTATCTTAGTACTTTAACATAGCTTATTTCATTAAATTTTAACATTTAGGTGTTTATGAGTACCTAATTGCAGCTATTACATAAATTCCATTTTAATAAACCTCTTCAACTACTGGACTTATATTCTTGAAAAAATCCTGTGGTTGACAAATTGTAGCTGAAAAACCACTAGATGGAAAATTAGTGATTAGGTTTTATGATACATAAAACTTAAGTAGAAATTTGCCTATATGTATTTGTGCATAAATAATCTACAATTATATAAAGGCAAAAATATTCCCTCCCACTATTTGATAGTGATCTCTCATACTATAGCCAATTTATGAGCTGGAAAAGTTTAACTCTGTGTCACTTCCATCTGTATTGAGATTTTAGAAGTGAATGAACTTGATTGATTATAAGTACTCTTATAAGTAATTTTAGAATTCCCACCCAGGGCATGGGTGTTGAGTTTGTCCAGAAGAGCTTTTTCTATGACTTGAAGAGGTGCGAAATGGGCATGATCGTTGAAGCCCTCTATAAAAACAACATTTTTTTAGAATTACTGGCCAAAGGTTAACATAATATTCTTCCTAATATAAATATTTCATGCATCATATTAAGCATATTATCTGTGAACATATCTAATGATTAATGAATGAAAAAAATTGAAGCTTCACATTATTTGTTGTTCTTATGGTGACTCATTTTCCCCCATCATTCCATTGATAGAAACACAGGATTTCCCTCCTGCAAGCCTTTAACATGTTTAAAATCCACTGCATCAAATTGAGAACTAAAGATGGGACTGAGGAAAAGACCCCTTCTTAGTAACACATATATTATTTTGTATCATGAGTTTTTTTTAGGGATTTCAAGTAGTATTCAAGTCTTGCATCATGCCATTTATTCCAGAAATAATGATTTAATTAAACATTTGATTTTGGATCATAAGATAGCTTATATGAAAACAGTTATAAACTTGGTCTTTCTCATTAATATAATGAAAGGTTTTAGGGATTCTTACTTGTTGGAATTCTTATATACTTTGAAATAACAGTGTAGGATCATTGCACTTCTACATTACCTTTTTATTGATCTTAATAATTCTTTGGCCATGGTGTGGCATCATCTGATGATGCACTCTACAATACTAAAACTATGATTTGATAAAAAGTTGAATGTGGAGTTGCAATGGTTTGTTCTCTGTTACCAGTACCTTTCTTCATAAACGTTTATATAATATTCAATTATAAATTAGATTAATCACATCCCAGAGAAAGTACTTAATTTCCTGAAATTAAAAAAAAATCAATAAAATGGATAAATCTAGAGTCTTGGTCTTTTTGGAATTTGGTTTCAAAATTCTCATATGATAATTATTCCTTGTTTAAAACAGAAATTCATAAATATTTACTCGCCTAGTTCTAAGACTAGGAAGCAATAAGTCACCTATCAGGGGAGAGGGGACAGACCCCTTCACTGTACCACCTGTGGCTTCCTAGGAAGATTTGGTTCCCAGAAAATCACCTAGCTTGGGGTTTAGTTGCAAATGCTTAGATGCATCACTGGAACTTAAACCCAGGTCCCCGATTCAGTAGCCTACTGCTCTATCATCTGAGCTACCATACCTCATAAATTCATATAATTTTCATAAGATCTCATGGTCTATGCCCCACAGGATCTACAAAACAAAACACTGTATCCATTAAAAACCTTAAAGGCACAATGTGTGAGTACCATCAACATTTTTAAATACATGCTCATAATTTCATCCAGTATTGAAGTAAAATCTGATCCTTTCCCGGCATATGGTGTTTTTGAAGTCTTCTCAGATATTTCACCAGGTCAGGGGCTACATTCTGGCCGATGTTTCATCTCGAGGGTCATCAGGTCTGTTGAGGGCTGACTCAACAGCCCTCATGCCAACCCTTAAGTCAAAAGTCAAAATGTTGGCCAGAATGGAACTCCTGATCTGTTGGAAAACCCAAGGAGACTTCATAATCATCCGTTATTGATTTTTTCATTTTGAACTCTAGTATGTGCATGAAACAAGAAAATAGAACAGTATGACATGCAGGGTGTAATTTGCAGACAAGGATAGCAATGGGCTTTACAATTCATTAAAACCAGTATATAATAACGTACCAAAAAATGAAAAATACATGAAATATTCTTTAGTACTTAGCATGTATTTCCTTCTTTATCATAGCTAATGGCATATGAAGTGTAATTTTTCTGCTTCTTCAGCCATTCTATGTCATGGTTCTTTGCTGGTTCATAATTAATTTTGTTCAGTATAAATGACAAAGAAATTATGGTAAAGACTATGCCAAATGCTTTTAGATTGTACAATGTCTGATTTTTGCACCTGAATTGTTTTATTACTAGTACTCACTTATACAATATATGAGTTACTAGCATTAATAATATGTAATTTCAGTTATTTATTCTTTTAATAGTGAAAATTTCTGCTGAAATTACAATTCATTTAACTGATTTTGCTTTTTAATGATCTGTTTACCCCTGAAAAATACCTCTGGTGAAAGACCATAATAAATTATTTTTTTTAAATGTCATGATGTGATTTTCTGTTTTACATTCTAAGATGGGAAAAGTCTCATTAGGAGTCATCTTACCCAGAAACTTGATAAATTCCATCATAACTATGTAATCTCATAAATAAAAAATCAAATCAATCAAACTTAGTTTTTAATAAAATAAATAGCCTTGATGGTGACACACTTATGATTGAGCTGATTGAATACATGCAGTTAGACTATATTGAAAATGTTATATTCTCAGTAAGTACAAAGACTATTGATTTAAGTTAATAGTTTTTTTTTAATTATGCAAGAGGTAGAAATAAAAATAGGAAGAAACTGATTAAATCACACATTTTGTGCATAAGCGTTTTTTGTCAACAATGAGAACTCAGCCAAGTGCACTACAAAATAACTGAAAGGCATGAAAACAGAATCAGTCATAGGTACCCGAAAGTAGTGAGACACAGTTAAATATTAATGACAGAGGCAAAAATGAAGAAAGGATTGTATTAATGAGAGAAGTGTTTGTTTTAAAGTGGAGTATTGGTGTCAGATATTCATACATAAGATGTAAAGAAAAGATTTGTAGAAAGTTTTATGCTGATGGTAGGATTGTATGATTCTTGTCAAAGTTGGTAGCATTTATTTTCTCTAGTTATGGCAGAAACCTGGGTGATATGCATATATATGCACGCCCTTCTTTCACTGTGCTACACTCTGCAATATGGTCATCATTTTTTTGTAAACAAAGTTTTTCATAATCATTTATATCTGATCAATTGGATATCAGTCATGTAACTTCCCCATTCTTCAACTACAACTATAAATCAAATTTGATTTTATTTGTCATTTTTACTAGACTTCTGGATTTTAGCATTTCTGAGACATTGTTTGAATTTTACTACACCTAGAGCTTTTATATTTAGTGTAAGATTTACAACTTTGAAGGTTAAAACTCAAAGGACACTGATTACAATCTGAGAGTTATATAGTTATACCTATGGCTACGGGTGGGACGTGGAGGAACGCGGATGGAAGACAAGGGGAAGTAAGATGTCAATTCGGAGAGGCCCCTTGAAGATGTTGAAAAGAAATTTCGCGAGGAGCCGCGAGTTTTGGTACAGTGTGCCACAATAGTCACTCATCCCACTTCGCGAGAAAGTTTCATTAACAGTGATTGAAGCACGCACGAACACTCACCCTAGAAGGTGAATAATAATAATAATATTTATTTCACACTTAATAATACAAGTTCACAAGATACATTCACATTCACCTAATAATGTGCGAAATTAGGCACCCATGAAGAATCATCTTATTGGGGCGTTGCCATCACGATTTTAGAGGCGGTAAATAATTGTGAAATTAACATCTCTTGGGAAAGTTAAAAAAATAATATAATTGCGTTCTTCTTCACCGACGCTTACTTTTTTCACTTACTTCTTCACCAACGCTTTTTTTTACAAAAGTTTACAAACCGTGCTCATAGTGAAATTGAGTGAAAACAAGAAAAGAGAAGGAATAGTATTAATAACATCTACTATACTCACATATGGACAATTTAGTAAATAGAGATCATACACATACAAATAGAGAGAACAAGAGTCATACAAAATTAAACAGAAGTATATGAAACAATCGTTATTAAGTATTCTTCAATATTTTTGTGTGAGAATAACCAATCTTTTAAAAGTCTTGAAAATTTAAAAATTTTCTTGTCCCAGGAAGCGCTTCCTCGTGGGAATTATTTTTGGGAAGATCCCCTTCGCTCTACCGAGTCCTCCGGTATATTCCCGAACCCGTGCGTGAGAGGGTGGAATACTGGAAGGGGTTCGAATGGACAGTGTGGCGGGGAAAAGTAGCTGTGGTAAAGGTAGCACGGGAGTGCTTTGACGGATACTCTTCGAACGTCGCCGGAGGAATCCTGCGAAAAAGAGAGCGGAGGCCGGGGATACTCTGCGCCATCGGGCCGCTAGACGGAGGGCACAAAGATCACACCGTTCCTCGCGCGAAAAAACTCCGGGCCCTATACCATTGCCCAGTTTGAAGAACTGAGTTGGTAAATCTCCCGGAGTAACGAAGGTGATGGAAAATAAGGAAAGAAAACGCACTGTACCTCTTTCAAATTCTTATGTGTGTTTATAATATTCCTTTTCTATCTTTCCTTCTCCTTTTCCATTATACAACAATGGTATGATCTAAGCAACTAACGCCATCCCTTGGCGGTAGTCGAAGCCACACTCTGGCAAGAGCTGAAATACCTGACTAAGTCTTGTGTGAGGAGAGAGTTCTCTGTGGTGTAATTGGTATAAGCACACCCTGACCGGAGATTGGGGAAGTCTGGTGTTCGAGTCACGGCTGAGGACAACACTTTTTCTCATGTGAATTTGTCAGTTTCCATCAAGTATTTCTACCTCACTTTGTGTTCATCCTTTTATGTGTTTACTTTCCTTGTTTCCTATTATTAGAATATATATATATATTCAAATAATAGGAAACAATGAAAGAAATATAGTTATATAATTGAATATATATCTATATTCGGCAACTAATTTTAATGATAAAATGGAGCTTTACTATACATTTAAATCCAGAAAGAGATTGAAAATTAATTTACTTATTCCGTCACAAAATTCGATGATCCCAACTTGTGAAAAACAATCGGGTCTCTTCGTCACACAAATGGAGCAATAAATAAAGAGGAATATTACCGTTATACTAGATTCATATATATCCCGTCACGATCCGAGTGACTATGTATACCTGCTGATGTGGCACTAGAGGGACCCCGCCCGACTTCGCCCGAGGGCGGGGGGAATTGGTGGGGGGCGGGGTAGAAGGACCGGAGGCTAAAGTGATTGATCATCCGTCACCAACCGTCTCTTTCCTGCGGCGGCGTCGCCAAATTAGGATCGACCTTTCAATGGCGGATTGGAACGAGAGCCAAAATGGGAATGTGCCGATGGAGGTAATAGGTATCGTCCCAAATACCCACTGGCACTGAGGAATTGAGAAAGACGTAATATAGAGAGATATTGGGGAGGGGGTGGGGGGCTTGGTGACTTTTGTTTCCTACGCCGTTAAAAGTAATTCTTATAGCACTTTTTTATAATTCGAGCCCATCTTATGTTCCATCTCTGGGAAATGGATTGACGTATATCCGCATATTTTGTCGACCCTGACATTTCTAAGATGGAGCGTTCTAATTCTTTGTTTTGCCTTTGCCAAAACGATGCCAGTATTTAATTTGGAACGCCTTCATCATTTTATGTCGCTTGTAACGTCAAAATTATTTGTACCCTTCTCCTCCTCGGTTGTAAACCGAAAAACCACCGCACACTTCCAAATGTACGTCTTTAATCTCTCTTTTCTCACTTCACACAATTCTCCCAATTCGCACTCAACAGTCCCGGCTATTCCTCCACAACAATCCTCGCTCTTCCCCTTGCACAAACACCAAAGAGAAACTTTCCAACAGTCAACCAGCTAAAATTCTACTCCACATCAACAACAATGAAACAAATGGCCAGTACACAGCACAACAACAATAAACCAGCAATAGGCCAAATTTTACATCCTCGTAAAATATTTTCAGAGTTGAAGAGAAACAGGCCAAATAAATTAGCGTATTCATTGACGTAAGAATGAAGATGGCATTGTTTTTCCAAGATGTTGTTTCAAGTCTGGGGTTGGTATTAAGTTATTCAGACCGGGAAGAAGGATATATATGGATAGGAACGGAGGGATTTGGAGAATTTGAAGCTCAGATTACAATAATGTAGTTAAACTGATATTTGAAAGTTATATGAAAGTTAAAAGAAAGTTACATGAAGTAGAAAGTTGATAATAATGTGGCTTTAGATGTGTATGAATATATTAATATTAATTATAGGATATCATAAGCTCATTTAAACTTAATTTATACACCAGAACCTCTTTATATATTGCCCTACAAGCCGCCGCAAGGGCGTGCGGCAGGGGTGATTCGTAACCCAAGGGGTTGTCTAATCTTAATCAACTAAATCATTCGTCACTATCTTAGAAAAGTTTTTGGGCCAAACTTATGGGGTCTATTGAATATAATTTTACAGAATAAAAGTTTTAACTATCCATCTGCCCTAAATTCTGCTGCATGTCACATTCTTGAAATAGTTTTGATTGAAAAACATTCAGTCAATCCATTTATTCTTTAAGATGCTCTCGTGATATCACACTTATGGAGATGTGTGTTCAGGAGAGCTGTGGCCTAAAAATACTACTTAATAGTGGATTTATATATATATATATATACAAGGGGCCATCTCGTGTAATTAAGAAATACAAATATAATATGATTATTTAATAATCTCGAAAGTATGGGTTGTTATTGCAATGGATACTGACGAGTTTAAAGTCAAATATGTTAACCAAAAATAGTGTATTGTTTAATCAGTGACTAAGACCTATTGAAGAAGGGTAATCTACCGGTTTTTGATGAGTCTGAGCTTAGGTTGGCCTCATAAAATCTAACTATATTACCTCTTCAAATCTGCGTACTCCCTACCCCCTATCATTTTGTCCAACATCCGTATTCTCTTTCTACACCTACCCCGCTTACCCAACATTCTACCCTCTATTACAACCTTCAACAACCTCTGAGAGCACCCCTTCCATCCACCTTTCCTGTCTTTTTTGGATCTCTCGCAGCAAAAACCTCTCCTCACCTATATACCATTCTCAAAACTTCATTCGTTTTTCTCTCTCTGTCCACCTCACCTTCCCCATCCGTCGCCAAACCCACATCTCAAAAGCTTCTAATCTATGCTCTTCATTCTTCCCCATGGACCAGGTTTCTCATCCATATAGTTCTACGCTTCATTTTAGGGTTTTCACTAATCTTTTCTTCAAATATTTATTTAGGGTCCTTCTCATTAACTCTATCCTTTTCGCAAAGGCCTTTTAGCTAATACAATCGTTCGTCTAATATCCGTGACAATACGTCCATTTTCCTCTACGATGTTTCCCAAATAAGGGAACTTTTCTACCTGTTATAATTTATTCCCTTCTAGCTTATTATTTGACCTAGCCATCTTACTTCTAAGACCTATTAGTTACCTGTAACAATCTTTCCACACAAACGTTTATGACACTGTTTGCGTTATGAGTACATTATATTTATATATATACTATTTATTGCCGGCCTCGGTGCTGGCGGAGTAAAGAGTCCTCGTCTGCCAACCCGGAGGTCGCGGGTTTTAATCCCGACTAGGTGGATTTTTCAATCTCCACCTAGGGCATGGATGTGTGTGTCTCGTCCTTGTTATTAATAATGTTATAGTGCCCACTGTAATTGGCCAATTAGTGCTGTTTGTGGCCGATTGAAAAAAAATAAATAAATATGTATATATTTACATATACTTCAAAATGCTTGTGGAAAAATGATCACTTTCAAAAGTTCCTATCTTTCATGTCTAAAGGTATAGGACCCTATTAAAATAAAATTCTATATATTAGTTTTCCTTTATTCGCTACCATGTGGTCATATGATATTATCATGCAGTATTATAGACGAAACTGTTTACACATATATTTTTACAGAATATTCTCCTTGGGCGATTCAAAAAAGGGTAGAGAAAACTTATTAGAAAAATGAGGAAAATGTTTAAGTAGAACAAGGACAATTTTGGACGAATGGGAGAAACTTAAAAAACAAAGAGAATGGTATAGGAATTTGCATTAAAACCTTTCATTTCAATAATAAGTAGTCCCATTAAATGCATGCATGTCTTTGTATATTCTCTTAAAAATATATGCGCGCTGCTGGTATGAGAAATATGAAAATTGAAATGTTAAGCTCAGTAACTGAAACTGTTTTCCAGATGACTATCGTATTTCGTCGAAGAAAAAACAATAATTTGAAAAGACAGATACTTAAATGTGACAATAACTTAATTATGCTTAATTTGCATTTGTCTAACACCAAAGATGAATGATTTCCTAAGAATTCTTAATTGGACACGGGATCCCTTAGGATGACAGACGGCACCAATTAATGGGTACGCATTACTAAGCCCCAGCGATCGCCATACTTGCCAGATGTGCCCGCCAGAAGCAGCAATTAGTTGTAAGCCATCACCGTGACGACAGACTACATTACACGAAGGAGTTCGGAGCTAATTGCGCTTCCTTAATGAGCTATCGGTGTTTCCAATAGGCTTCATTCTACTGGAAACTAATCACCGCACGCCGATAGTGCGGTCGTCGAGATGGCGTTATTGACAGGTCCTCTCACCCTCCGCCCAAAATAAAAAAACCGTAGGAATCTCAATAGTCCCTTTCGCTCAAATACCATCCGATGCATGAGAGTCGGGGAGGAAGTGGTATAGCTCTGAGGAGACCTCCAGTCTCCGGGCTTAATCCTGATCAATTTGTGCGACCGGTGACATCGGAAACCCGGAGCGTGTCCAACGAACGAGCGATCACTTTCAAAAGCGTCACCCTTCCCACGGTTCCCCCCCCTT
>WURS02000018.1:5633011-5645815 GCA_011762765.2 Rhinocypha anisoptera
GGTCAGTGATGGTGACAGAAAAATGGGGGCAGGCAGAGAGGGAGTGAGGATTTAGGTGTAAGGGATATCCAGGTGAGGGGACTATAAGGTAAACACATTTTCATTAAATAGGAGACCATTAGCAGAGTTCATTCTTATCTCTAACTGCTCAAGCACATCCATTCTCCACCATTTTGCACCACGTCTGTCCTGCACCTTTCCACCCCCTCCTCCATCCCCCTCCAGTTTCAATTGGGTATATATTCATTCATTTCCTGGATACTGTACCTATAGATGTCGACTGTTTGACAAGAATGGTTGTTTAAATAAAATATTGTGTACTTAAAAAGTTTTGTTTTCTTCCTGAAAGATATATTCAGGCACAGAATCTCAACATCAAGTAAAGCATAAAGAAAGCAATATTTCATATCCTTCCACATCGTTTTTAGTTGTCTACCTACCAGAGAAGAGAATGTGTATAAAAATTGAGAAAAAACATGCAAGAAAGTAAAAACTCAGTGTTTGAAGAGAGATGGCCCTGAGGAAAATATTGAAAATTAAGATGAATGAAAAGAACCAAAAAATCCAGTAGCCACCCATAATTATTTGATTTTTTACGTTTTCTTCTGATGCTAATATAGGCTAAATGAATTGGATTTTAATTTTTATGAGATGCAATTATCACGAGTAATTTTTAGAAAAATATACTTCCCAGACAGAAAATAGATCTTTAATAGATATTGATAGGCCAAAGAATAGATATCTAATGGTATAGATATGATTTAGATATCTATTAAATATCTAATAGATATTTATTGGTAGATCTTCTATGGATAAACATGATTTAGATATCTATAGATATCTATTTGGTGTGTGGTGCTGGATATAACTGTATGTATGTCTAATATATATCTATAGAGTAGCTCCCAAATATATCTGATAGATATCTTTAGGGTGGTTCCCATAGAAATCGAATAGTTATCTTATGGGAGATATCTATTAGATGTATATCTATTAAATATCTAATAGATATCTATTGGTAGATCATCTATGGATAGACATTCATAGACATCATTTAGATATTTATAGATATATATTTGCTGTCTGGGAATTGTTGTCTGTGCTTTTCCCGTGTAGAACCAGTATTTGAACCAGCCACACTGAATTTCACTGTACCATAATTACTATAGATATCACTTTGACTTTATTTCTGACAATTCCTTTGAGGTAATTAATTTTCACTAGTTTTTAATTTTATTAAATTAAAAAATATAGTTGTGAATCGAAGGTTATTGGTTTCAGCAACTATTAAAATGCTAGCTTAGAGAACTTTGTGTTTGTTATGAAAGCAATAAGAAGTTCATATTTGATAATTCTGGCAACATCTCTGTTGAGTTTTAATGAGATACAATTATTTGGTAATAGATAATTAATTATCCCATTCTCAAACCTATTTGTTGATACCAGTTCCTTAATAAATCAAAGGTTTAATGATAATTCTTAGTAGGTTAATTAAGTTGTGTGAGGATTTATTGAACTATTAACTGGAATATTTATGCTATAATCAAGCATTGGATAATAATCATTTCAGGAACATTTTTGTACTGCTTTCTGCCACTCAATTCCCTATCTTGTATTAAATATGACAACATTTTGGTTTTTAACAATGGCAATTCAATAAATATGGACACTTTTTTTTAGCTATAATCAGAATTTCATAATCACTTTGATGGATATTAAAAAAATAATTAAAATTGTGCCTGAATTTGAGAAGCAACATAATTGAAAAAAAAAATGAAAATACATTTTCACATTGCTGTGACTATTGATTGTAATTTTGATGATCAGATAGAAATGAATTATTCATTTCAACTAGTAAAGTTAGCTTTGTGTACAGTTCAGCTTGATTTACTAACTGCTAATGAAACCCGTGAGAAAAGTGCAGATGATGGTTCATTTAATTTACTGAATTATTCATTCAGATAAAGGAAAACATTTACTTTTTTATAGTGTTGAAATTATTTCTTGGCTGTTCAATTTTGATTAAATAATTAATGTTCAGAAAACTACCTAATCTTATACTCATGTCCTCTCAGAGATATAAATATTAATTAACAGTATATGACAAAAATAAACAGTAAGCTTTTTCAATAGAAGTAAGGAATAGCTTTTGCTGGAATGTTATCAGTGGTAAAGGCAGAACTTAAGGTCAAATACTGCTAATACTGCAGCCACATGAGCCATTGCAATTGCATGAATTTAGGCTGATGGCAAGTTCTCCTTTCTCAAAATTCCTGCTCAGTTATTCAGATGCCCTCATAGCTGCGTATTTTAGCTGGCTTTAGCACTTTAGATAATTTCATTACATATGTTTCTCCGCATAGCATGTTAGTGATAATGTAAAAGCTTCTGTTAGCTTTTCATGTTGATTATAAAATCATCAGATATTTTAATTTCCCATCAGCTACTCAAGTCTGGATAAGATCAATATGATGATATGGAATGGAGTGTCAGGTAATTCTAGCTTTCTGTTACTATGAGAATCAAGTCTGAAGGTCATTCTGTCATGTTTCTTCTTGATTTTTTCATTTATTTAGTTATGTTAAATGAAATCATGTTGATAAATGGTCTTTGTCTGAACATTTTCCATGAATAACAGTTTCAGATGAGATATTCCTGAGTTATTTTTTAAATAAGATTGTGGCATCTGAAGGTGTAAGTTTTGGAACTGGTACCTGTGAGTAAATTCTTTCTCCCTGGATCTATTAGAATGCATAACATTAGACTACTCTTGAGTAAGAGCAATGCAGCAGCAACTCTGTCATTGTTATTATTAACAAGCAGCTGCATGATTTTCAAAGTTTCTAATAGTTAAATTATTGAGAAATTTTCCTCTTTAATGTTCATTTCAGTTTGTGTAAGTGCAACCTAAATGTAATTTCTTAAAGTACAACCTAAATGTTAGTGATATATTAAGGTTTTGGAAAACTTTTGAGTGAGCATTAACGTCTAGAAAAAGACTTGTATATAATTTCATTACCTTGTATTTTTCTCACTCTATTATTGATCCTATCTTTTTTATCCTATGGCTGTTTTTTTTTCATTCACCCTTTCACTTCTTCTCTTGCTGTGACTTGCATCTCACGACAAATCTCTCTGTTGTTTTCCCTTCCCCTATTCTATCTTCAACTGCTGACCTGACTGGACATTCTATGCAGTTCCACACTGGGACGTCCGGTCCAAAGTTGATGGTAGGGAAATGTCAATTACAGAATAAAATGTCAGAGATGTGGAATGTGCCCTAAAGAGAAAGAGAGCTAAGAGAGCAGCATCATAGTGTGTCATTCAGGAAAACTTTTCATTTCCTTGTTAAGTTGCATTTTATCTGTAAAAACTCCTCCAAGGTTTTTTTTAATCATTTAAAAAGTTCTTCTTCAGTACTTCAAGTACTTAAGTTCAAGTATCTCTTAGAATTTTGTTACAACTCTCCTCTGGATGAAAAGTGACATTCATCATTGATAAGTAATCCCTTGGGAGTTCACAATTTTATTTATTCCTGTGGCTTCTGAATGTATTAGTATTTCATACAAGGAATTTCTCTTTTTAACTTCAGGATATTTCTCAGTTTTTATCCTGATGGCATATACTAGTATGTTTTCCCATTCATTTTGGAATATTTTCTGGATATAAAGAGAATGTTTTCACCTACTTCCCTCATTTCTTTCAACTTGGATCTCTTTCTCTTAATTCTCTGTCATGTAACTCTGGGTCCAATGAAATCAAAATATTTTAATATATTTGATCCCTTTTTGGTTTAATTCATTGAATTCAAGAGTAATTTATTTGTACAAACTTAGATAATAGAGTAATTTGTCACCTCCCTCTATGAAACAACCCGTTGATAATATGATTCATTGGATCCAAAGTGCTTGAGTGTGTAGAATAGATTCAGTGTTTTAAGTGTTGCAACAAGTCATTGCTGTTTGTTATTGTCACGTTTCTTGATGTGAATGTCTTTGCTACATGAACTTTGAATAAATGTGGAAATAAAATTTAACTTAACCGATTCCCATTCACAAAATATAAATCACTGGATTATTTAATTTATTTCTACTTTCAATTTGAAGCCATCTTCTAATATTTTTATT
Organism: Rhinocypha anisoptera; assembly: GCA_011762765.2. Lineage (NCBI taxonomy): Eukaryota > Metazoa > Arthropoda > Insecta > Odonata > Chlorocyphidae > Rhinocypha > Rhinocypha anisoptera. The sequence continues at coordinate 5,637,139 of WURS02000018.1, forward strand.
TTGTTTAATATTAATATATTTTCCCATTTTTAAGGATTTTGAGTTTTTATCTTGAAGCAAAGCAGAGAATGCGGCATCATTATAAAATAAGTAAAGACCCACCATTTAACTAAATTATATGAGATGGAGAGAGCAAGTTTGTGGCTGGCATCAACTCTACAGACAGAATCAAACTGCTTGTTCACCTAAATAATTTCATAGAGCCAATTGCACCCTGAAGGTGTATGAGATGCACATTTAGCTAATATATTTGAGCATATAGATAGCAAAGCTACAGAACTCGCTTTTCATGACACAATCCAAAGATTAGCTTGAGATACTTTATTAGAACACATTGAGGAATGGTGAAACATAGCTCATCATCATCAACATGTCATCATGAAAGTGTTATGCAGCTCACAGGTTGTGGATAAATGTATTTTCTTTTTACTTGCAATAATCTTTTTTTACAATTGTCTTATGTTAAGTAGTAATATGCCTGTGTAAAAATTACAAATATATAGTTTTAAAAATAATTTGGTCATTTAGATGGATATGATACTATTGCATGCCATTTAACTGCAGTAAACAAATGCATCCATTGATTTATCTAAGTAGATCTTAGTTGTGCACTAATAAGCAGAATGGAAATATTTTACTAGTTAATTAATTTAAGTTCTGGTAAGATTTTTTATAATTTACATTTGTCATTGAGACTAATTTGCAATGCTCTTAAAACAAAATGCTTACCTATTTGGTTTGGAAAACACTTATGATGCTTAGTTTTTGTATTAACCACTGTAAAAGTGTCATTTAATCATGTTTCTTAATAATAGAAATCAAGGATTAATACCCTTTATAAAAATATATTTTATTATGAAATAATATTCAGAAATATTAAATCATGTAGCTGATGTACCTTTGTAACTTGCTCATTTTATGAAAACTGGTTAAGAAATTTTGTCTCTTATCTTATACAGGTGTACAAATTTCATGAAAACTAAATCATTTGCATGTTGCAGTGGTATGAATATTGTTACTTTGCTGGCTTTGTATAATTTTTTAGATAAAATTGTACTGAACATGCTTCGAAGACCTGTTTTAAAAAATCTGAAAGCATAAGTAATTCAATTAATGACATTTATTTCCATACTCAGCAAGGTCACAGAAATTAAATCAATGAATAATTAATTAAGTAAATAACACATTACAGTAATCCATGGAAATGTATTTTAGGGTTTCACCTCTTCAAGCATGTAATATATGAGAATCTAGCAACTAACTGATTTTTCTTATATTAATGCATGGTTATCTTTCCTGGCATGAATGTCTTTTTGTTGTTGCATGTATTTAGTGTTCACCATTGTGTTTATTAACATTAATGCATTATCATTTAATGATAATAAACCATAGTTCTTGAAGTGGTACTGACAAAATGATAACATCAAGTACATAAATTACATGGTCATATCAAATTAAAAATGTATTAGATCATATTGAAATCAAAATATCAAAACAGAATTGCAAGTGTGAATTGTATGAGTTACCTAGCTTTTAAGTGATATCCCACATAATTTTATAGCAGGGTTAAAATATACAGAAAAATCCAACTTGTTTGGTCCAGTGAAGACCTATTGATGATCAAATGTGGATGAAATTAAGGTAGTTAATTATCAGGCAACAACCATATTAAGCTCATCCACATCTCTTTCTAATAGTAAAGATTTTGAACCCATCTTACACATTTCTGTTTATGATAGTAATAAAAATCATTTATCAAAGAAAATCGATCTCTCACTGTATGCTTATTTTTTTCCTTCCTTCAAAACCTTTTCCTTCCCATTCAACCTTCCTATGCCACTGTAAATATTTTTTTTGACTCCTTCATTTTTAAAATATTTAAATCCCATTACCTACAATTTAAAAATCATCTCAAATTCTTTTAACTACTCTCTTGAATAAAAATGTCCTTTTTCTTTGCCAATGCTTACAAACTGGCCCATTGTAAAATAATTCCTTGATTTAAAAAAATAATGATATCAACAATTTGTAAATGACTGTAATCATTTATGCTGTTCAAACCATTTTTAATTTTGGTTTGATTCAAATGTGTGTCAATTTTGTTTATTTTTGCACTTTGTTGGCAATGGCCATTTTACCCATCCCATCCCTTTACATCATATTGTGCACCATTACGATTCCCCAAAAGTAGCCCGCAGCATTTCAGAGGAATTCAGCAGTGGGGACACTAGGTGTCGCGATGGGGGAGGAGAAGATGGTCAGGCAATGGGCCCTCATGGCTCTATGTCATCTTCAGCACTACATGGACCAGGAGGAAAGGTGGACAAGGCAGCAAGGGAGAGGGAAGAAAGGGACGAAGGTTAGTAGGGATTAGACCTACATTAATCCTCTTGCTTCAGTTAGATTTCTGTTAGTGCAAGCTAGCACCATCAAACCCATTGTGATGAAGAGTGTTTGACTTATGTTTTTTAAAATTTTGTAATTTTTTAATTTTATTTTCATTAACAAATTAAAAAATTATCTCTCTATATGCATTGAGGTTTGCCAGCCTTGATAGTGGTGGGGTAACATCCTTGCCTGCTAATCCAAGGGTTGCGGGTTTAAATCCTGGCTAGGTGGATGCTTCATTTTCCACCTATGGCATGAATATTTGTTTTTAGTCCTCATTACAAAGAATTTTTTACTGTCCACCATAATTGACTTTGTGCTGTGTGTGGGAAGTTGGAAAAATATATAAATAAATAAATACTAGAAAATCAATGTTTTATACCTTTATGTAGAGATAATAAGAGGAAAATATATGGCTGATGGCATTTTTCATATGTAGTGAGGGTTCACTTCACTGTCAGGCTAAATTAATTACTTCATCCTATATATATTAAAGTACAGGAAGTGGAAATTGTTATGAATACCTACAAGGATATAACCACAGATACTTTAATTATTCCATGTTTTTTCTGCATGCTTCTTTTCAATGGAAATCCCTTCATTCCAGCCAAGGTTGACTCAATTGGTTGGAAAAAAAGCTCCTCTGATACTGAGTCATTTTGATAGTGAAATATGCTACTTCCTTCACAAAATGAAAGAGCTTGAGTTTGGGTTGAGGTCATCAGCAGCATCTTCTGGGCTTAACCACAAGATTTCATTGATTTAATTATTTCCATTGGGCATCACTCATACCACAGACATCAGAATACAAACATATGAACATACTAGTTATGGGTCGATAAGATTCTTCAATTCTAGATCAAAAATCGGAATTTAGTTCTTTAAAAGGTGAAAATCCGATTCTGGTAATACTTCCAAATACAAACTTACCATATTCACGTGAATATAAGACAAGGATTTTTTCCAAATTTAGCCTCAGAACAATGTGGTGTTGTCTTATACAGTATAATCATAATTTTATGTATATCAATTTTACAAAAAATTCAATTTTACACACGCGATGATGCGATCCCAACTGACCTTTTATGTACTCTTACGGATTTACTATTTGAAATTATGTAAATTAGACATAAAAATCTTATGTAAAGCTGTTTTGGTTTCCTTTGGAAGTATTATACATTTTTTCTGAAATAAAACAACAGATCCCGAAGAAACTTCAGTGAAATCTGGAAGAATCTTTTTAATGTCAGTCATCAATTAAATATAAGGTCATCAATTAAATAAACATGCACTACTGGTTAATTCAATAATAACAACTTACTGCCTGGATTATTAGTAGTTTATATTATTATTTTACTTTCACATATTTTCTCATGCTATTCAATTAATGGTTACAGGCATTTACTTGTTTATGACAGATATTATATCACAACTACCACAAAACTCATAAATAAGGAACTGACCTTGAGGTAGGAAGTACAGGAATGATAGCTGTGAGGCTAGGAACCTTGTCGGCCATTCTAAGTGACAAGCTGCCTTTTGGATCTCCTGCGAACAGTGTTGTCACACTGGTGTACATTGTTCAACGAAATTTGACACACTGTTTAGTCTAGTCAAAAATAAAAGGAATTAAATCAAAGGACCAACCACAAAGGATATGTAAAGAGAATAGTTGTAATGGCCAATTGTATAGTATTTTATTATAATGCATTACAGGTTCTTAGCAAAATTAGCCAATATCTGAATTTGACATAATTTGATTTTATAAAACACTGACAATTCAAGTCCTTATTTGTTGTGTAAAATCAAGAGTCTACAGTAATCAGTTCTTAATAAAAGTTTGCTGTTCAATGAGATTATTTTCAATCTTAAAACAGTGAGTGTTAGTATTTTTATGATGTAGTAATACCCAAAAGGTTACTTTACATATACTCAAAATACCCAAAAGGTTACTCTATAATTCACCCTAAAAGTGTTCTGTCCTGAAATTAAGAAATTATTCTTTATTAAATAGAGAAATATTATTACTGCTTGTGTAAAGTGATTTTTTCACAGAGTAATACCTTTTCAAATAGTTGACTGGGATTTAGTAATACTCTTCTAGGAATCGATGGAATCGGAATTGATAGAATCGGAATCGAAGTCTGAGAATCAGAATTGAGATCAGAATTGGGATCAGAATTGGTAAAATTGGGGAATCGACCCATCATACAGTTACTAATTACATGATAGTGACCTACATAAAATTTACAGAGACTGCAACAAGCTTTTCTTGTGAGAATTTATTTAAATTTTCGTTAAGACATCTTTGAGATTTATGGAATGGACCTAATCTGGTTTTTGAACTTATTAAATACTGTTATTGTTGATTGGTGTACTCTATTTAAATAGAGTATATGAACAATGACAGTTATAAATTTCACTCAGTCATCAGTATTAGCATTTACCAGAAAAAACTTAGGACGTTTTTTCACAAAGAGGGCATGTGTAAGGATATAAATGATGGCAATCTTAAACCCTTGGGTATTAGGAAGAGTGGTTTACTTAGAGTAACGATAGACACTCCTCACAAAGCCCTGGAAGATTTTGATTCATTTTGATTCATTTAGAACATAATACTATATGAAAGGTGTGAATGCACCTCGTCATAAAAAAGGCCCTTATGAGTATCATAAGACACTAAAGAGAATAAACTCCTCTTCATGAGAACATATGAAAGATTTTTTATTGAAATTAGATAGATGTCATTATCAATCAATATCATGTCAATACCTGAGATTCCCATAGTCAGTAACTGTATTACATAGATAGCTATAGTAGGTTACCTACAATCCATTATATTATCAAGGTACATATGTACACATAATTCAATAGGATAGGTTGAGATACAAAAGATGTCATCTATGGTAAAGTTTAAACAGCTATTCCATTGGAAAACAAATAATTTTATTACTAATTTTAGCTCCATGGGATTAGTTTGATGTTGCTGACTCATTTTCCTTACACACATATGATCTTGTTTTTCCAACTCAAATGTTTGAAAATTATCTAATTGAAGCACTTTGAGCTTTAAAAAGTGATAAATTTTTAAATCAATGGTAGATGTTAATTTGGTGGGTAGCAATAAGGTAATGCAACAGTAATAATCATCCTTCTCTTTAGTCACACTGATTAATACTGTTGTTCCTTTCTCCTTATTCAAATCACATACATATATCTGAAAAAGAGATAATACTCAGTATTAATGCCTAATATTGTTTTAGCTGTTTGGGATATTTAGTTCAAATTATGTATTTATTTATTGAGTTCCCAAAGAAATAAATACTGTGATAAATGTGAGGCATTACATCAAGTACTCAAGCATGAATTTTATGTTGTTCTTTCACATTTTATTTATGTTGCCACTGTATTAAACTTGATACATACTATAAATTTAATCCTGCTCTTAAGCTCACAAAACTAGTTTCTAATGGAAGCAGTAGGTTGATAACATCTGAAATCAAAATCTTATTCACTAGGAAGCATTGAGGAAATGAGCATAAAATACTTGTAATAATGCATATTATATATTTTATTGTTGATGAAAATTTTAATAAAATATTCAAATGATTTTACTAAAATAGCAAAAATTATTATGCCATAAAATTATACACATGTGTGATTCTTTTTAAAATTTACTCAAAATTTTTAACAATAAAAAAATTATATTTATATTTTGGTTTATAAATGTGTTTTTTAATTGAAATGTCTGGGTTCAAAACCCAGCTTAGGAGATATAACTTTTTCTGTTTGGCATTGGAGCATTTCCACCTTTATCACCAAATTTTGTTTTCATAATTTTGTTTTTCTAGTCTCTTCCTTATTTCCTGTTATTTACTATTTATGTGTATACTGATTTTTTTGCAGAAGTTGTAAAAGTGTATGATGGGAATAACTCAATGAGGAGAAGGATATTCCGCCCTGTAACCATTCCAAGGCTCACATCCACTGAGCAGCTACTGTGTACAGCACTGAGGGCTTTTCACATTACAAAAGACCCAAGTAAGTTGGTAGCATATGGTCTACCTGATATGTTTTTAAAATTACTTATGAACGAACATATGTTAGGTTAAATTAGCCCTAGAATTACAATAGGAAGTGCATGAAGGTAGATTTCCTAATAAATCTAACTTGGGTTTAAGGTCCTTCAAATCCTTTATGTGTACAGACTTTTTATCCAAAATTTTTAAGAACTTATACATATACATGACATTTATCATAATTTAAGATATATTAAGAGGAGAATATCATAGTATAAAGAAAATGCATGACAAAACCTGTCTTCTAAAATTTAATTAAGATAAACATTCCATGTAGCTCATAGAAAAGTTCAGTACAACTTTTAAACAGAAGTGTTGAAAAAGAATAGGCATGAATAGGGCTCCCCTAAATAGAGGGCAAGTACATTTTATCTTACTTCTTACTAGGACTATGAGGAAAGCTGATGAACAACATCGATCTTGAAACTGGCTCTGATTTATAAGGAATGAATTGTACCAGAAATCCAGCTTCCTTTGTTTTAATTGATATTTGGTAGTATTAAGTTGTATTTCAACACTATGCTCAAATAAACCTGTGACCCTTGTAAAATATCAATCCTTAATTGAAATGATCATATGTCACTACGATAGATGAAATAAAAATATATATGTACTTCTTTAATCAAGGATCTGTATATTTTTAACCATTTTCCATTTGCTATTAGGTATTACAGAAAGTGATACAGTGGTTGTTGAGAGTTTAACTCCAAATTTTTAGCCACTTATTTCCTTTTTCCTGGCAAAAACTTTCTGTATTTTTGAACCAAATACTGGTTATTAGAAGGAAAATGCAGTTGCAGAATAATTAAAAAAATAAGTGTTATATAGTATAAGTATTATATCCCCTATAAATAAAAATACTACTATACTAGTGTAACTATACAAATAATTTTATCTTGGAATTTTTTGTTTTTATACTTTTCAGCCAACTTCTATCTGACAGATGCCTATTCTCCAGATGAAACAGTCCTCTCTGATCCCCTCCCACTGCAAAGTGTGATCCGTAAGGAGGGAAAGAGGCCTGCTCTCTTCCTTCGGTTCAAGTAAGTGTCACAAATTTTTTTGTTGCTTTAATATATACATGTCCTGTGAGGGAAATGTTTCCTATTTTCTATAAATATATATGACTTATTTTTCATTAATAAAATGTCACCTTCTTACACTAAGACATGCAAATGAACATTTTCTGTTAAAAATGTATTCCTAGAGAGTTATTGTAGTGTGACCAGTCACATAAATTGAATTCCAAGTGAATATATACTAAATTACAAAAATATTCAACTAATAATGGGTTTTTTCAGGTTTAAATTGGATGGATTCAGGCTTCATCTTGTGGAAGTTTTGAATATTTACGTTAAAAAAAAGTTCAAATAGTACATTTAGCAGATTAAGTTCTGTGAAAAAGTACTATTGTAAATATTTGTAGCATGAATCTTTCAGGTTTGGTCAGAGTCGAGCATTGAAACATTGATTATGATGGATGTTCTCACCTGAAGAAGACTTGAGAGTGATTTCTACATTTAATAATATGCACTAACTTGATTTAATTGACTTTCTCAGGGACTCAGAAATTGAGAGTGGTGAGGTAAATGTGTATCCAGGGAAACTGCAACTCAATCCTGAACAGCAGGCCCGGTTACCCAGGGTCAGAGTTGATGGCAATTCCACTGCAGTGGACGTCATCAAAGAAGCTCTTGTGCAATTTGGGCTGGCACCAAGTTTGGAATCAGCACCAGCAGAAGATTATCGCTTAAGTGAAATCCTGCTGGATCGTGGAGGTAATTCATAAACATAATTCTTGTGTCTGTTTTCCTGAATAGCTCTTATGTTATTTTTATCATTAACCCTTTCGCGCCGGGACAATTCTCTGAGAAATTGTCACCGTATGACTAAGCTCTTCAAAATATCTTATGCACCCGGGTATGGAGCATCTTGGTCCAGGTATAGGAATTTACCCTTTTCGGACACATCTCAGTAGGAGGCCTGACCATTTCCTCTACCGGGTAAGTAGGCGGACGCGACCCTCCGCCCCTTCAGCTTATCCAATCTAAGCATTAGTCCTTGGTCAGTTATATTTTATTCCAGTGTTTATTCTAAAAACATAAATTTTGTATTATTAAATAATTTGTGTTTGCAAATGGTTATCTTTTGATTTTCTCTCAAAATCCATTTTTTAAATGAAATTCTATTGTCATTATTAACGATTTTAG
>WURS02000018.1:5655884-5671428 GCA_011762765.2 Rhinocypha anisoptera
TCCTTAATATTCTCCCTAAGGTTCAGTAATTCTTCTTTCAGTATGTTTATGTCGTCGGCCATGTTGGCGATAGAGAGCTTGTTAATTCTACACCGAAAACACTTCCAAAACAGATACTCAGAGTCATTTAAGACTTTCAAATGGATTTCATTTAATCTAGCGCACTTAAAGTGAAAAACTAATGTACATAGACCGCAAGTGATAAATTGTTCACTTAGTACAACTGAATTAAGGCAAGAGCCACAGTTAGACAGAACATTACATGCCGCCATCTTGATAAGATCGATTAATGTTCCATCATCAAATGTAATAAGGAATAAGAAATATATTATACACATGCATATGAATATCATCATTACAAATCCACAAAGTATTGATTCCCTAATACTTTCAAAAGATAAAATTAACACTCTGTTTAATTCATTATTGGTATGTTGTTCTTTTCAGTTGGGGCTCTGGTGCTAATCCATGGGGTCCAGAGAAGGAGGATCAGTTTTCTAAGCCAAACCATTGGGATGGTATGCTGGAGGTTGTTGGTGTTACAGGAGTGGTTCATTTAGGCCAGATCCAGTCTGGCCTCCGCTCTGCCATGAGAATAGCTCAGGTACCTAATTCTGGCAAAGACAGATTTTTTTCTTTTCCTGACAAATACAAATTCAAAATATCATATTTTGAATTTGTAGCAATAATCGTCAGAACAACAATTGCTTGATTGGTAATAATCTACTGGTTAAGGTAGATTTTTGATGTCCCTAGGATTAGATTTGTCACGCTACATCGAAGTTGATCCTTCTTCAAATCTGCATACTTCCCACCCCCTATCATTCTATCCAAAATCCCTATTCTCTTCCTACCCCTACCTTGCTTACCCAACATTCTACCCTCCATTACAACCTACATCAACCCATTACCCCCTGGTACCCCTTCCATCCACCTTTCCTGTCTTTTTCAGATCTCTTGCAGCAAATGACTCTCCGCCCCTACCACTCTCAACACATCGTCATTCGTTTTTCTCTCCATCCACCTCACCTTCATCATCCATTGCCAAACCCAAATCTCAAAATCCTCCATACATGCTCATGATCCCTCCTCATGGGCCAGGTTTTGGATCCATGTAATGTTATTCTACATATAAGTGTTTTCAATAATTTTTCTTCAAGTCTTTGCTTAAGATCCCTCTCATCAACTCTTTTTTTATCACAAAGGCCTCTTTTGCTAATGCAATTTTTCATCGAATATCCTGGCCACCATGTCCATTTTTCTTTATGATACTTCCAAAATGAGTAAACTTTTCTAACTGTTCCAATTCATTAGCAATGATATTTAATTACTGTGTTTACCCAATTATAAGATGACCCCCACATTTTTTTATCGCTAAATTTGGAAAAAATCTTAGTTTTATTTTATGGTAATTATGGTGTTACAAAAATGTATAATAAATGTTTTTTTCTTCACTTACTTATTTACTTAATTTTATATAACACATAGGAACCTGAATTGTCAATTTTTTATAAAATCAAATTATGTAAAATTGAAATGATGGCTGATATTGAAAAATGTGCTAAGAATGTGTGATGCATCATAATAAAATACTATACTCCTGGCCATTACAACTATTGTTACTACAAAGGGATCATTTATGCATATATTTAGTTGTTAAGAAAGGTATTACTGACAAATTTGGCCACTGAAAACCAAGGGCAGCAATAGACAAAACTGCAAAACTTAATAGTCCCAGTCTTAATCTGTACAGTAGAAGGTAGGACAATGACAATAATTTCAACAGACTTAGGAATTCTTGGAATACATATTGCAAGAATTCTGATACAATTTTCAAGGCCACAATGAAGATTATTATTAACAAGGGTACAGACATACCATGGAGATAGTGTCCTAATACCATTTGTCATTCTACTCCGCCAGTTGTGAAAGAACACAATGTTAGTCATTATTTAGTTTCATGTGGGAATTAATATTATCATTATACTCATCATGTTTTTCTTTATCTTTACAGGGAGGACACATAAAAATACATTTGCATACAGATATTCCTGTGCAAGTGGATGGTGAGCCTTGGGTTCAGAGTCCCGGTGATGTGGTTGTGCTTAAATCTGCACTCAAGGTGAAGTATATTTTATTAATAATGACAATTGATTCATTGAGATCTTGTCCAATATATTGAAGATAGGTTTGTTTTACCATATCTACAGAAAAACATACAATTCATCATGTAAGATGTTGATGGTACAGTTGAGTATTTAGTTAGCATTTGAGCGGTTTCTAATTACTGGATTAATTCATAGCTTATTGATTTACCTATTATGAACTATCTGTTCTTTTTAAAAGTGCTTCAATGCAATCTTTTGGACATCCACTCCAATTTTATGAAGTAATAAAAAGTTTTGCTATATTTGAATCATGCTTTGTGTTGTGCCTGCATGTAGATCAATAGTACTTTGCTGATTGAGTGAGGTAGAATTGTTGGCATGGTGTTGTGCTTCAGTGCATATTTGCAAACATTAATGATGAATGTTATTTTGCAATGCTGCAATATTGTAGATTTTGTGGATTTCAGTAATAGTCTCTCTCAGAGTTTGTCATTTTTCTACCATGCCTACTGGTTTTTACTAGTTTCTTAAGCCTACAGGTGTTTTCCTTAGTGTAACTTATCTGTAATTTGGTGAGAAGTGTTATTAAGCTTGTTCCTGTTTCTTAATCTCAAATATTGAAAACATTACCACTTCACTACATATTTCTGAACTATTGTCATATTTAAGCATTAGTAGAAGTATCTGGATCTCCTCATTTTGCACAAACATATATTTCCAAGGTTTGTTTAGTATTTTCTTTTATAGTAAATGAACCTTGGGTTCAAACCATAGGATATAATAATTTTATTTATATCAGGTGTCAGAGAGTTTATATTATCGTAGATTGTAAAGTTCATGTTAGGCACTTATTTAAAAATTTACTCTATTTCATTGACTAATTGAAAATTTTCTCCAAACTTTATGGTGCAGGTTGCTTTTTGTATATATGTTTTGTTAAGCATAGCATATTTGTAGGAAGATATAGTCTGTACTATTGAGTAGCTGTTTATGTTACCTGTGTGCTTAACATTATAATTTTTCACTAAAAAGTTAATTTTGGGTTTTTTATACATGTTAAACTTTGTGTAGGTCAGAGACTATCATTAAGAATTGTTATTGTACAAAATATTGTTTTGATTCAACATATTTAGTCATCTGAAAGATCTTCAGATAAAGGATGAACTAGTGATTATGTCATGAGATTCATTCATTTAAGGGGTGTTTATAATGCACTTATGATTAGTTGTGTGCTTTGTATATACATCTTACTATAGTTTTGCATAGTTGGATTGTAATTATTTATGACTTATTTTTCTTGTAATTATTAGAAGTTATGTGCTTGTTTTATTTAATTAAAAAGGGGGCACTAGAGTCTATATTTGTCAAATTCGTCAGAATCCCTAAAAGCACTTATACTTTGCACTTTTAACTATACATTCCAAATATCTTCTGCACCTTTTTCAATTTTACACTTTTGTTTTATCTTCAGTCTATCAATTAAGGAGGTTATAGAGTCAGGTGATATGTGGTGGAAACGATCCATAATCTAAGAAATAGGTTAAAAAATTTGCCTTTTCCACTTAAAAAACTTCTTTATTCCGACATGTTTCAGTGCACTACACCATTATCAAGGCTTGATAATGGTGTTGTGCACCGAAACACATCGGAATAAAGAAGAATTTTTAAAAGTGAAATTGCAATTTTTTTAACCTATGCCTTTCAATCATAAAACATCTAGTTCACTAATCTACTGGCAGTGTTTGCACAAATATTTTTAAAATGCTATTTGAGACTGAATTGCAACAAAGATTTTAATTCTCTTGACAGTCATGACTGAAACAATTAACAATAATAAAATATAACTTTCATAAAGGAAGTGACATAACATAATTCAGAGAATTAAGAAAACAACACATTGTTAAATGCATGGCACTTGTTCCTTGTTTTCTGGTAGTGTCTCATTTTTTGTTTTAATTAATTTACTTCTATGTTTCTGTTTTATATGTTTTCTGCTTCAAAAAAATGTAAATAAAACTTGAGTGAAAATATTTTTGGAACCCCTATATATGTATGATACTTAGAATTATGATTCATAAGCAATTCTTGGAAAAATTATTGACTGTTGGTTCTTATTTAAAAAAAAAACAAAGTTTAAATAGTTTTGGTATTGGATTAAGATTAAATTTGAAATAAAGTCATTATAAAATTTTTTCAAAACACTTTCATGGTGCAATTAATATTTTGCTAATTCAATTTTGGAAATAGTTTTGTTTGTGGGATAGTCTTATGAGATTCTTGTGAAATGAGAAGGTCCAATTACTTATACTCCAAAGTCATTCTGAAATAGTTCTAGTAAAAAAAATTGTGTTTGAGGGGTAATGTGTGTAGTGAGTGCTATAGTATAAAAACCATTTTAATGAATGAAATAGATCAATCAAATTTTGCAATTGCCAGAGTAGTATTTATTTCTCACTTTGCTTTCTTTTTTTCACACTGAACCTCATGCATTTCCTCCACTTCCTATGTCCATTATGTCCTTACTCCTGTCAACACAAAACACTTAACCTGCTCTTTGTCATTCACATCTATTCCTCTTTTAATACACATTAACTCTTTTTTTCACATGCAATAACTCTAATTACTTGCAACCCAATCAACTTCTACAAACATTCCATTAATGTTTTGCAATATTTTTCTTTCATAAAACTAACAATCTTCCACTCCAAAATTGCTCATTAAATATTATTATCTTTTTTGTTTTTGACTAATTTACTTTCTAATGAACTGCTGGAAATATCTACGTTACTATTTTTTAAATTTTGGGATGTTTCTTTCAAAATTATCACTCATCATATCTTTCATCATTCTGAAATTTTTTCCATAAAATGAAATCAAATATTTCTGCATCCACTCTTTGCATCAACAACAAAATGGTGTTGCATGCCCACTTGAAAAAAATAATGACACTTTGCTACAATATAATTTTTTACTGAAATATTTACAAACCATTCACCATAAAACTTTTTCTTGTTTGACTCTCCATCTGATTTCAATTCCTTGGCCTGACCATTCTGTTTTTTGGTTCCTCTTGACCTCAATCATCTTACCTCATGTATTTCTCCATACTCTCTTCAACCAATCAATTGAATGGTTCAAATTCTCCCTTCCGTTGTTCCTCCCTTGAACCCACCCCCATGCACGCACTCTGTCACAACAAACGGGCACAACAACGCAATCATGACCACAGGCCACAATGCTCAAGAAAAGCAAGATGAAGCGGAGGAACACTGAGCCAGCAATCCCACATGGCAACCAGTTGGGTCACCATGTGACCTCCTCCATCGCCTCGGCACCACCTCAGCACTCATCGGCCAATGGTGGGGATGGTGGAAGGGGACACCACTCCCCTGCTACCATCCTGGAGTAGAGATGATGATGTTGGACACCACGTGCACCTGCTAGCCAGATAACTACATACACTATGGAATCAGCTTCTGTGTAGTTCTGAAAGGGGGAGGTGGGATGTTTGGCTTAGGATGCACTTATATTGATGAGGATGACGATAGATGAGTTTTGTGCTTTTGTTATTAATTCTTTGATGCTTCTTTGAGTTTTGAAAGGTTTATAGTGATGAGAAAAGGAGGGTGCTTTGAGAAAATATAGTTTTTTATTTCATAATATTTGTCGTTATGGGCATAGCTAAGGAGGTTTTGGCATTCCCCATATCTTGGAAAGACAGCCAAGGCTTTGTGGGATTTTGTGAGAACTGCTGTGGATTGATAATGGTGGTTAAAAGAGTTACCATGGTAACACTGAAATGTAAATATATATATAACAAGTTTCTTAACCATTTAAAGTGGTGGCTTCCAGTTTCAAGCAGTAGAGGCATTTCAGCAATGCAACTCAAAAGAAAAGGTTGAAGGTGTAAAGGTATATGCTTGAGACAAAAAAAATAAACACCTGGAGTCTTCCAGGTTTTTTTAATGGAGGAGACAATATAAGTGATGGGGAAAAGGTCGAGAAACAGTTGTTGGAGAACAAAAATGAATTGCAAGTCAAAAAGATTTGAGTATTGGTGGTTGAGGAGTGAAATGGTAAAGAATTTTGAGCTTAATGCCTTATTTACTCATATTTGAGAAGAATTTGGGACTCCTATCAGCAGCATTCAGTCTTCAAATGGAGGAAAGTGGTTTTATGTGAAAATTGTATGATTTAACGGATGAGTTGTGAAATGCCAGTAAGGAAGGATATCCCGTGTGCGATGAATAGAGAATGGGAAAATTTAGGCGTTTTTTATATCTGAAATGAAGTGAAAATTTGGGGAAAGTTTATTGAATGTTTTCTGTGAGATAATGTATATCATTGAGTGTGAAAAACTCAGTGAAAATCAAAAGAATTGAATAGCTGCTAAGGCTTAAGAGTTGTTCCAGAATTCTTATTCAATATCTGATAGTGATGAGGCAAATTGAGGATGTTTGCAGGTACTTGTGAGAGATAATGTGTAGGCCATTCCTGGGATTTGATGATGAACTGATGAATGACAATGAGCTGGAAGTGTACACTGTGTAAAATAAGGAATTTATTGCGAAGGCTTATTGCAAGGGAACAAGACTGTAAAAATAAGTGGTTATGGGGAATGCTTTTGGAGTGAGTTATACATTGTTACATGGGAGTGGATGAAGAGGAGAAAAAGAGGGAGAGAGAGAGAGATAAAAGGGACCACTTAAAGAGGTGAGTTGGGTTTTTAAGAGGAGAAGAGGAGGTTACAGAAGATGGGAAGGCATTATAACATTTTTCAGGGAGACTCATTTCACTTATAGATTTGTAAAAAACATTTCACCATTTCAAATTTCATCAAAATTTGATCAGTTATTTCTCAATTTCTGCCTCCCTGGTTCTTATTTGTTTTGTAATGGTATAGATTTCTATCTATTCAACTTGTTATGATAAATTTAATGTTATTACATTGGGTTGAGTGTTATTTCTTCATATCAGGGTTTTTCATTTTACATCTTCAAACCTTTGTGAAGGTTGTAACTCTGCAAGTTGGAAGAAACTGCCCTCATCCATTTCCATCTTTTCGTAATTGTTGTTTTTTGGAAATAGGACCATTGTAATGACTTTTTTCTTTGAATCACTCTATGCATGGCAGGACACAGTATTACAAAATGTTAAATCTAGCTTAACTAGGAGGGTTCACTACATTTTTGAAGCTGTGTGAACCAAAGCTTATTATTTCCTCTTTGAAAATGTTAATTACTGAAATGATACTATTACTCCTATTATGGGCTTATGTAGTTTGCAAATTTTCCTTTTCTTCATAAGTTGTCTTTGAAGTTTTCTGTAGTTCTTTTTTTTTGGACTCTCACTCTGCTTTGAAATTTCTAGAACCTCTGGGCTGTTAATTTTCAGAACTTCCTATTTATGTATGTGCATGTGAAAATTCAGTACTTTAAAAAATTCATTGAGAAATTTTTAAATGTGGCGTGGGAAAGAATTATTTTCTTGGAATCCAATCTAGAAAATGAAAAATTGAAGATATTAGAAAAGACTGGAAAATTTTGGGTATGTACTTATGTAATTGCATTACAGTGTGCCTTTTTGCCATATTCAGAAAAAATATGAACTCTGCTCATAGAGGATCTATTTGAATTTTAGTCACTGTAATTAAAAATTTTCATTAAGTTTCAATTTTAATGAAGCCATTTTTAGTATCCCCTTAGAAAGCTATTCAACACTTATTTTCTTAATTTTCATATTCTTATGGCATCAAAAATTCTTTTATGCATATCATTTAAAATTCATATTTTCTGATAAAATCAGTTAGGTTGTTACTTTATGCATTGTTCTCAATTGAAGATTTTTCATTTGAAACACTGAGATTCAGTGATATGTTATTGGTAACCTATAGTATTACAGTTTAGGGACTGCTCTATACAAGTGAATGAAGAACAAATTAACAATATATATATATATATACTTTCTAGAAAATTGGCTAAATTATCTGTGACAGGAATGGCATGGATCTAGCTAATATGTATGACAACAATTATTAAGCACTAATTTTGCTTTATTTGTTGGTTGTTCAAAGGACCCCTAGGTCATGATCACTAGTAAAAATTTAATGACATAGGTTATACTTTATATTGAAAATTAATGTATTGTGCATTTCCATGACCAAAATTGTCATGTATGGACATCAATATAATTTATAGCATAGCAGTCAGTATATTTCTAGCTTACATTGTGTAAAGAAGAGAATTATTTTAATTCTGCAGTGATAACTATTGTTTATATAATGTCCATTTAGTTAATTGGTGAATTATCAATGTGGAGGAAACCTTCCTCCATCCATTTGACATAATTTAATTGTGCTATATTAGAGTTACTCTTAATTTTAGAAAAGATCCCTACCTATATTCCTGTTACTTATTAATAATAGCAGTAATGTTGCTTTATAATATATTTTTCAAGATGGTAGAAGAGAATTCTTGTCAAAAATTTTTTCACACATTTTCTCCCATTGATCAATTAAATATGTTTATTCAAGAGAGTAGCTACTTGAGTTACATTATTTTAAAATTTTCAACATTACTGAGATACTTATCCAAAGTCAGTCATAGCCGAAATAGTGACATTGTAGTTTTGTACTTATATCAATGGCTTAGAACAGGTTTTATATGTTTCTACAACAATTTTTCTCTTTAATAAGGTCATTTCCTTTATGCTCTTACCATCATCAGGGCATGTTATTACAGGAAAGGCTTTTGAGTTGAGTTTAGGATCCTATGATACAATGTCAAGAAAGGCATACCTTAATTTGGTCATTTTTAAAACTTTTTTGTGTTAAGAACCTTTCTTCATACAAGATGCAATGTTTTGTCTTTATATCAATGGCAATTGTTTAAAAAATGTTCATATGCATAATTGTTCAATTGTTATGTATAATTTTGCATAACTACAAATTTTGAGATTAGTTTTTGGTGTCTCAATCTGCCTTATGAGGAAAAAGATGGCATTTTTAAAGACAAATATCCAAGGTAATAAAGGATATGTAAGTTATCAGGCAGTTAAGCTATGGATGGAAATGAGAAAAATTAACACTATAAAATTATTTTAATTCAGGATAAATATGTAAAAACTAGTTGAGTTCATGGAATCAGACATATTCTTAAAGGAATTGTTTTAGCAATTTTATTGTAATTTTTTGCAATTAAATCCATTCAAAATGTCATTATTCATTAATCCATCTCATTTTTCATAGGATATGTCTTAATTCCTAAAAATTATTATAAAACGAAAAAGTTGAAAGCTATTAATTTGACATGCAATGTGAAATATATAACAACTGGAAATCATCTTCTTAATAAGGTTTGATCTCTATAATCACTGACTTTCCAAATGCAGTGGTTGCAGTAGAAATGTTCTGTAATTTAATCCTAGTACCTTCTCTCTCATTCCATGATAATTTTACCTTCAGTATTTTCCTCATTTCCCCTAGTAGTATGTACATTACCTGCACATGTAGTTACCTGCATTTGATATCCATACATTTTTCAGTAAGTAATAGAGATGTCATTGTTCCACAAACACTTTGTTTTTATTTATTTATGAGGTTTATTAGTTTCAATTTTTAAATACCTAGTGTCTCCCTTACATTCAGAATATGTGAGAACCTTAATTTCACTATTTATGCTAAAAAGGAAATTCTCTTCTATAGTAACCATTGGTCATATAGCATACTTTTCCCCCAAGATCTCTGTAGTTTCCTAGCATGTTCATCCTCTCCCAAGCAATAACTCCAATTCCTATCTCCATTTAATATTTCTCAGGCCACCATGCTGAAGAAAACCAAGGGCAAGATAAAGAGAAGGAATACAGAGCCATCAATGGTTGTCTCACCGATGACCCAGTACAGTCTGCGACCTCCCGACTCTTCTGCAAACCACAACACTGCATTCTGAAGAGGTTGTAGTAATGGCAAAGAGATAGAAACTGCAGGGAATGGTGAACTTCAGGTTGAAATTGGAAAACTCAACATGGCGAGGCACTTAAATGACCAACCTATCCATTATCACAGTGGAAAGGATGTGTATTCCAGTAGCGAGTGGAGATTGTGTGAAATTAAGCTTCCCTCACTCCCTCTAAAAGATCCTCACACCAGAAGTGCAGTGGTTTCCAGTGGCAAATGCAGTAGGTGACTGAAAAGTGGTATTGCATATTTGGGAAAGAAAGGAACATCATGGATGGCCTTAGTGCATTTCTGGCTAGTCTCTTCTCTCAACTGCAACTTAAATGAATGCCTCCTTTTCATTAAGAAGCTGTCATATGAAGCAATCAGCATGATTAAGCCTTTGCATATTTACTTCAAGTATTTCTTTACACAAATGTTTTTTCCATTAACAATTTCAACTTTAAACTTAAGGTCTCTACAACCTCTTCCCGTAACTAATTGCATATCTTCTACCTCAATTGACTGTTATTAGGATATCATTCAATTAAACCCCTTTGATCCAGAAATTTACATTAAATCTGAAACACTTGGAAATTATCTTGGCTTGATAAATTTTGATAATCTGATAAAAGAATACTCTTAGGCATTTATCCAAGGGACTTTTACAGAGTTACAAAAGACCCTGCCCTTAAATTGGCTAAAATTTTAAAGTAAACTCATTGAAAAGTATATAAATCAATTTAGACTTTGCAAAGCCTTAATATGCTTATTAGCCATTGCAGTTTCTTTTATCATCCTCTAAAAATTACATGTAATGCTTGTGCGACCTGTTGCGTAACCACTATTGTTGAACTGCAAACTGGAAAGTGCTGATGTCAAACTACTTTGCAGTTGAGTTGAGTTTATTGGATCTGCTTTGCCCATTGATGTTAAGTCTTAGTATGGAGTGGCAGGTGAGTTCACCAGTCTCTGCTTGCATCTGTTGAAGTGAGCATCACCTGAATGGCAAAAGTAGCCACTTACTCCGTTGACATTTATCTTCATGTACAGCAAAAAAAAAAGAATTCATGCTACATTTAGAAGGTTTTAATCCTTCTCAGCTATGTCAGTGCACAGTAGCATATATTTTTGAAAAATCTTCTGGGTCTTTACCCAAAGATTTGCTTTCGATCGTACATTATTGTTAGCTGGATGCAGTTAATTTTTAATTAATTCCATTCTTCTCCTGGAGACTATTTTTTGGAAAAGGCTAACATATAAAATAATATGTTACCTTTTCATGGGTAAAGATGGTGATCTCATGAAGCCTAATGGCTTGTTTATGTCTTTTGTGCCATCACTGATTAACATTCATGAATTAGTATATTTGTTTGTTTGAAGCATTTTGAAGTTGGTAGCTGCGGGTGAATTTTCGTGAAAACTTGCTTGTGCAATGGCTAAGCATAGTAGAGTAGTACTGCTTAATGGACTACTCCCATTGAAAAGTTTTTTTGAGAAGACGGATTGGAGTAGTGCTGGTGGTGGTTTCCTGTAATGATGGTCCACTACCAAGAAAAGCAAGGTTTGATATAAAGTTGGACAGCTACGGTGTCTGAAAAGAGAGAGAGAAGATAGTCGGAAATCAGTATTTAAAATTTCTACACATATTTTTTGAATGAGTGTTTTTAGAGGCAAAGTGTTAATGAGAGAGAGTTTGCATGAAGATGTTTTTGAAACAATGGAAATATATGCGCGCGCGCTTTCGTGTGTATGAGATGATTCGTGTGCATTTGGTATGATGGGTGTATTTACGTGAAATCTGGAAGAAGCATTTTTTTGTACCATTCAAAGTGGGTATCCCTTTTTCAGAGACTGACAAAAATCATGAGGCCCTGTGTGTCCACTTTAGGCCTGCAGGTTTTATCTTGTGTGGATGTTAGTCTCAATACAATAGTAATTTGATGTTGGTCATCCATATTCTGGGCAGTTTAGCTATATTTGAAAAAAAATGGCTAAGCCTTACTTTACCTTTGATGGTTAGTGTAAATGAAAAAAAATATATATATACACATATATTTTTTTGCTGGTTGCAAAGTCCTCTCGAGGAATATTTGTGAGTTCACTACAAAGGATACATTCTGAAGCGAGTTACAGAGAATGAGTGAGACAGCACAGCTTGAGTGCTGCAAATGTGTGGTCAGATATTTGTTTACACCGTCATTGGTACTTAACAGTCTTATTTGCCCTTAGGTATCAGTGTCAGTGAATGTCCATAGGAAGTGGGTGGAGAGATACAGAAGAAATTGGTCAGAGAAATAGACCCTGACGTCAAGAAAGCCAAATTACTGCAGCTAGAATTTGCATACATAATGTGCTACATTTTAATATGAAACTCATTGGGCATGGGTTATCACAAGTCATCTTATATAAAGTTAAAAAAGGTATAATTATCATCATTATGCTTATGTGAATGTGAGGGTAAATCTACAGATCTTGATTTATTTTTTTTGCATTTATGTTTAGAAAATTGTATGTATGTATATATATATATATAAATGTAAAAATTACTGGAATCATATGATATCGACACGACAGAAACATATTCCAGACACTCATGCTTATAGAAAAAAAGCACAAGGAACTATAACTTTCAATGGAATGTGAGCATTTACACCTGTCCTTCACTGAAGTGTTTGTTTTGGGGTTGGGAAAATGCAAGAAACCCAAACGAGAGTAAAAAAGTCGCACAAAACCAACCAAGGAAGTTATGTAAAAGATTGTTCCTTGAAATGATGCATGTTTGAGTGAATGTGTGAGTGCTTCAGTGTAGTCAGACAAAGGACACACTACAAGAAGGCTTTTCAACATGTTAAAGCCCTGATGTCTATTAATGTAAAACATCATAATAGTGGCACTCTTTGGTTGAGTGTTGTACACACTTTTTTTTTACTTGGAACCAATCCAAACCTGCTCCATTTAAGAAATTGTTAGTGTTGTATCTCTGCTCATAGTATATATACTGACATGCTTTGCTTATTATATTATGGAAAAATGAGGAACTAATTCATTAAGGCAACCCATTGGTCATTGTCGAGGAACTTTCACAACGAAATATGAATGGGAAGTGGAAATATTTAATCATTCAAAAGCTGAATGCAACCGGCCCAACTTTATTTAAAGAAATGAATTTATTTTGGCAGAGGGGCTGCCTTGGTCCATGAATATTGGAGTGTTGGTGTTCAATGAGCTGTCAAGTAAATGATTGTTGTGGTTAACTTTGTTAATGCACCTATGTCCTATTTCTCTCCCTAATTCTATCTATTTCTTCTTTATCTTCCTGTCATATGTGCTACGGAGGCTTGAAAGCTGTTGGCCTACTTTCTGTTAGGCCTTTACTGCTGAGATAATATCATATATCAGCAATTCATTTTGAACCTACTTAAAGAAAGTCTGTCAACAATGAGCTGACAGTAAAAGTTGCCCTTATGATGGGAAACACTTCTTGTTCAAGTGTTTTATGGTGCTTAATGTTGTTCTAGCAGCTTGTTTTAATAATCCATTTTCTAAAAGTTTTACATAGGACTTGTGCAAATTTTTGTCTAAATGTGCTTATCATTCAGTTGATGAATGGTTGCATATCTCTGTAAAGTGTGCTGATTACCACTCTCAACCAATGGTTGACTTGTGGAAAAATTGTAGATTAATATCCTGTAATGACATGCTGTGACATGACTTCAACTGTAATCTCCCTTATGGTAACTTGCTGTGACCTTTTATGTGTCTTAATTGTCTAAGTTTTATCCTCTTCTGATCTTCATCTGCTGGCTCAAGCATCGCGGGCAGAGTCAGTGAAAGAAGATCAAAACTGGGATTACACAAACACACACGCACACTAATTTTTTGATGTTACATTTTTTCATTTTGTTAAGTCACTTGGTTACACACCTAGGGAGACCAGTTCACCATTTTTGAGGATTAGTGGTACATCAATAATCCCTTTGCTATATAACGACATATAAGCTCAATTATCAATGATAATTGAAGACAAAATCATCATATAATTGAATGAATAATAGCATTGCGTATCTGAAAAGCATACCATACAAAAACATAAATATTTGTTTCCTATTTAAAGATTATAACACTGCTGAAATGACTCACATATTTAATGGTTATTTAATTTACTCATTCATTTTGTTGTGATCTCATGACCATCTTCAATAGGATTTAAGTTAATGCTATTTTAGCAAAATAATTGAATTCCAGTGAGACATTAAGCAGAGTTATGAAACTTTTAATTGGAACGATATAAATATAGTACCCATTAATTGGCAATTGTATTAAATCATTGAAAACATCACAAATTTTAACCTTTAAAGAATGAATGGGTCAATAATTGGTCATAAATTCTATAAAATTTACTACATCTTTGTGCCAGATTATTATGATTTCAGTCATTTTTAATGCATTTTAGTACTTTCCCATATGATTAATATGACAGGAGTTTGCTGTCATTTAATCATACATTATTACTAGTAGATAATGCAATTTTTTTATGAATTGCTATTATTTATTTAACAATACTACCATCAAAACCATCTCAATCGAGGCACAAATAATAGTGATTGTAAAAGTATTTCACTTGTTTTGAAGTATTGAGCATTTGTTACCTTTAATATTTTGTTGATAATTGCTGAAATTTTAATTTCAGAAGATAAATAGTTCGCAAAGCCTTTGTTTTCATTAATGTCCTCATTTCACTATTTTAGACTTGTTGACTTGAAAAGACGAGATGATTGCATAAAATATCTGCATGCAAAACTGGGGTAAACTTTGCATGCAACCAAAAAAATTCAAAAACTTAACTCCAAAAGAATAAAAAAATATATATCTCTCCTTTCCCAAAATTTTCTTTTTGCAATCCATTTAAAAATCTTTCCTTTATCATCCCTCTCCAAGTATCCCCAATTTCCTTTTTAAAATGCAATTAAAATATATTGATATTCTATGAGTAGGAAGCGATTCAAAGGAATTTGCCTGAATGGTGATGACCTGGACTGACCATGCCGGAATTGGTTTGTCCAACCCATCGCCGAGCCACTTAAACCCACTGCTGAATCATTGTGCATGGGGCTCAATTGCACGGGAATTTCATTCACCAAATCTCGAATTTTTCAACTTCCCAAAAAAATGTGTGAGTGAAAATCCATTTTCCGGACTGCTCTACGATTTTGTGACCTATCGCCATTTAAAACTCGAAAACGTTTTAAAGGTCATGAGCTGTGATTTTTTCCCGGGCAATCTGCACCAGTCAGTGGGTTTGTGGACAAAAAAAATCTTAACAAAATAAAAAAATACCTGAATCACATGTTTCTGTCTCCCTTAAGCTAACAATGAACATGATTGATTAAAAATGTTCTTCTAGTGTGGGTGCGTGCGCAAGGGTGTGGCTGTTGTATGTGCGTGCATGCGTGTGTATCATTGTCTAAGAATCTCTCCCCCAAAAAATCTCTTCGTTCCT
>WURS02000018.1:5685444-5696601 GCA_011762765.2 Rhinocypha anisoptera
ATGTGTAATTTCGTACAGATAGGAAATTTCACTGAGCTGTATCAGGAAAAAAGGCGTGGTATGTGGGTGGGTATTAAAAGTTCACATCACGGAAAATGAAAGCCCGCCCTGAAATATGAGACCAGAAGCGTAGTGGAGGTTTCGCATCAGTGCAATTAGTTTAATGGATTACGATAGAGAAAGGGAGCCCACATATCAGATGGACCAGACGGTGGACTTCTACCAATCACAAACAATGTTTTTTTGCAGAGCGGGTGCATGACTACCAGCCGAAACTTTTTTTTTGCATTTCACGAAGTCAAACGCGTAAGTTTTCAGTCACATTGACGGGAAGTTTGTCAAATTTTTATTAGAGTGTAAATTCCTTTAACCCTTATTTTTTTGTTGCGTCCGTGTGATATTTCACTACGACAAGGGAGTGACCTAGTTTCCGTCATTTCTTGCACATGCATGTCACGTCCAGACCCGCGACGCGACGTCTCGATTGGATGCATGTTTTTGTCTTTGTTTATTTATTGAATTCATTTCGCACAACTCAAGGGGAGACTGTTTTCCGAGAAAAGTCACCCATTTCCACTATTAAATAAGAGATGGTCTGAGGCCAGTTAAAACGATCTGAGGCCTGTTACATTTCAGCTGCTTTAATTCAACTTTGTACCTCAAGAGTTATTCATAGAGAAGGATGGTACCAGAAGAATAAAACAGCTCAACCTTATTGTTCTCACAAATTATAAAGGTAAAAATAAAAGAGAAATGAATTTTATGTTCATTTTCTTGTAATTATTATCCGATATGTTAAATAAAATTTTTTTTCAACTGCAACTTTCATCTTGTACATAGTATTTCGACCTCCAATCCATGTAAAACTTTTTGGCAGCAAATGAAGTCATAAATTCTTGATATTTCAATTTTAGCTTATTTTTAATTCTAAACTTAAAGAAGTAAATGTTTATAACCGAAGAAGAAGAAAGCGTTGGAAAAAGATTATTTCAATATCAGTGACAATGTGTCATTATTATTCATAAAACATTAACACAGCATAACACAACGTTTCGAACAGCAGAATATATATACAGATATGTAGATTCACACTATCGAGTTAATATCTTTTACCTTTCCTCTATAAACTAATTCCACCCATATAATGAAGACAGAGGAATGGTCGCCTGCCACGCTATGATTTAGCTATTACAAAATACCCACCAGATTTTAACATGGCTGCAAAACGAGTTGGTACTCTTGCGAACTAGAATTCAAATTGGTAATAGTGTATTTTAATACGATTTCTTTGTTTCCAACACGTATAAACTAATGTTACCAATAATTGAACTTTATTACGAAACTTACTTTTTACTTTTTTTCGCATGTTCAAGTAATTCATATTAATAAGCCTACGCAAATAATCTAGAGTTATCATATTAGGTCATGTTACAGCACAGATTTTTTTTTCGTCGAAACATGGCTTAGCCGCAAGGCCCATTGTCATGGCAACACCCGTGGGCAGAATGAAATAAGACCATCGAGGATATAAAGTAAGGAATGAGATTATTTTGGGTGGACTGGGGAGTGTGGGGAGGTGTCCCACCCAATCTTTTGACGTCCCCTGGAGAAATTAGAGGTGGAACTGGAAGTTGATTGCGAGTCGCAAAGAGGCAAAGGCGATATGAGCAGGAAAAATGAACTTGAATAATTACTGTAGAGAATAACCACCCTGTTTTCGCGCTGAGATGGAATGAAACAGTTGTGATTGGAGAATCTCGACTTGATTTGAGGATTTCTTCATTGTCATTACGCATTTTTCATCGTGTATTTACATGCATCCCTTTGAGGTCGGTAGGTAGGGATTGTCTAAATTAATGTCTATATAAGTAGTATTATTTTAACAAACTTCATTAAATAAGATGACTATACAGTAACAAAAATTCAATCGTGGCTACCTAAAGCACTCGTTCTCCGTCGGCTTCACTGGAGTTCTGTTTCATTTCATAAAAGAAAAAAATATGCCCTGAAAATATGACACAAGTATCCCCGTAACAATTTCCAATTGCTTCAGTAGTATTTTCGTTTATAGGGTTTTTGGACAACTATGGTCATTTCGCACCTCTTTAAGTCATAGAAAAACCCATCTGGACAAACACAACACCCATGCCCTGAGCGGAACTCGAACCCGCGACCTTTGGGTTAGCCGGTGAGCACGCTAATCACCAGGCTAACCCAGTCGGCTCCAATTACTTCAGTAAAATAAAGTTAGCTATATGGTTATTAGAATGACATCCCATTGTGTCCACTGGAAAAAAATTAAACCAGGTATTCTTACACAGGAATGCCATGGGTCGCATGCCGAAATAGGTAGGTACTTAAAAATGAGAACCTAAAAGGTTAGAAGGCCAAAAGGCAATGGAATCCTAAGATATTTTTATATAAATGCGCACGAGATTGAAGAGTGTATTAGCTCACTAATGAGGCTTCAGAACACCTAAAGTAAATTATTGAGATATATCCCCACAAGGCAGTACAGCGCCTATTCTAAAAATGCAAAAATCTTTTTCCTCACTGCCCGGGGGTGATTTTCTTTGCGTGAGTATACGGTTAGATGTATATATTTGACTTGTTCTTTTCTGATTAACTTATGAATGATTTTGATAACTTTTCTGATTAATATCACTATGAAAAAGTTTTGCTTTTGATGCCTAGACCGCGAATCCTTTTTGAATGAAGTCTGGTTCCGGCCATAACGTAAATGAGAGTAACTTTTTTCTCTCATGTTTGAGTTCACGTGCTTTGTTCAACTATTCAGTGAGCTGAGTGCGCGTACGTCTCTTTTTTCTAGCCCATGTCTCATTTTATTGTTCAACAGGTATGAGTAGATCTGATAATATGGCCAAATATAGATAACAAAGGAAGATGGCACTTACTGACAAAAAACATGTGCTGTTGAGCACATTGTCATTTCATCATGTATTTAATGGCAAACTTTTTAAGGAAAGTGAAAAGATAAAACATTTTCCATAGACTACGTGACAACGGCTGTTCAAATGGAAAGGAATATATGCCATTTTAGTTATTTGTGCTCATTCGGAGAACAAAAAAAAACAGCTGTAATACGGATCCTGCGTTGAAAGAGAGTCAGAGTGCGTTCATATAATTTACAAACATAATCAGTAGAGATAAAGGCAACATTTTTGGAAGCATTCATTTTTGCTTTTTGCTACCTGCGTAGAAACGCTGGCCCGAGAAAATAGCTTCAAACGAGAAAATGGGAACCAGTGCTCTCGTGACTAAAGGCTCCGCGATCTGGAATGGTCATGTCCAGTCGAATGCTTAAATACAACTTATCGCCGTTAATATTTTGTGACTCCAAGCGGCAGTGAACAACCACCGGTCGCACACCAAATGAAGTCATCCAAGTAGCTAATATTAATCTCTTTAACTATAAAAAATTAATAAATATGATAATAATAGACTAAGTAATAAAATAATTAATTTAACTACATGCATATACGTCTATTTTCGTGTCCCAACACTAAATCGTGAACAGTATACACTCTCTTTTCTGTTTCCTCAATAATTTCTTCTCCTGGTAATATAATGTAATGGATTTGCTTTATTTAACGCGGTTTTACTCAATACGAGATCCAGAGAAGTTCGGAAAATTTCCCCGTTAGAGCCCGTCGGTAACCATGCGCTGTTTTAAAGTAAGTAACGTCCGAGGAAGGTCTCGAGGGGGGTTAACGAGGGAAGGGTTCGGGAAAAATACCCTTGCGATTCGGAATACTAAAGCGAAACACGTGAATGAGACCTGGAAAAATCATCCGGTAAAAAAGGAGCCTAAAAAATCTGTGCAGTGCTGATGTGAAATCCGTTTTTCCCTCGGGCCTACTAGCTAAGCATAGCGACAAGGACAAAGGCGCCATTATGGAGAATCGCTGATGTCTCCAATCCAGGGTGGCCGTGACCGATAATCGCTACCCCATTTCATTCCTCGGCGAGTTTTCTTTATACGGGCAAGAAACTTAAGTCCTCCCGAATGCATTCTCCCGCCTGAGTTCACTTGTAAGACCCAAAAAAGGGGAGTTTGAGAAAGAGGGAGGAGGGGGTGTACGCGGACGATTCCCCAATGCAGTAAAAAAGGCAGAGCATGGACAAGAGGATGAAGAGTGGAGCGAGGAAAATGAAATTACTCCCCGACCACGAGACAGTATGGGTAATTTCACAACGCACTTAGAAGAAGTGCATTACCACAGAGCTACGCCGCCGCCTCAAAAGCGGTATGTAGAACAAACGAAACGCAATGGACTTTTCCCCCATCTGCCTGCTCGCTCCCGGTCGTGGAAAGGACATCGTGATATTTTTATGTCTCCCAGCGAATCATTTGAGATTCGCTCTCCCTTTGTGTTTTAACTAAGGAAGAAAGCATTGCGGATTCATTTCAGTGAGCACCCATGAGTTTTCTTTATGGAAAAAACTGGTACAGTCCTGAATGAGACAAATGAAGGAAAAGTTCTGAAAGATCCCTCTACTTAATGACCACCGATTGGGTAATTTCTCCACAGATTATTATCGTCTCAATATCCGTGGGACTTTTCATCGGATCAGTATCTCTGAGTTATTTTCACCAAGTTATGTTCCCTGCTTCTAGTTCTTATCTAAGAGCATCGTAATAGCGAATCCATGAAATTCATCTCAATAGTTACCTTTATAAGTAAATCTTTCCATTATACTTCTGCGGTACAATCAGATGGAAGTTGTTAGATCGTCTGCTTTAAAATATAGAGATTCTCTTAAGAGTACGATTGCGCATCTGCACTGCTGGTGTAGTGGTATCATGCAAGATTCCCATTCTTGCGACCCGGATTCGATTCCCGGGCAGTTCATGTAGTTTTTCCTTTAGTGTGTAAAAATTATCGATTTTAAATTTTCTTTGCTGTAACAGACAGATTAGGAGTAAAATAATTTTATGAATGTCTTTTCATAAATAATTATTTCGCAATATTATAGAATTAGAATTGAGTTGAAAAAGTAAAGGCTGAACATTTATCAACGTTCAGATCATTACTAATGGATACAAAAGAAACAAATCCTTCAACAATGAATTCACCCTGAAGTTGCTAAATAACCATCGCTGATTCAATATTTCTCAGCAGAGATTAAATTAGTTGTTCATAACCTGTCAGAAGTCAAATATTTCTGAATTTATTTTTTAATAATATTCAATGGATGTGAGAGTTTGGGATGATATTAAAATATACAAAAACGTTTTATCAACTTTATTTAGCAGATTTAGCTATTAGATTTTTCAGGAACAGCAAAGCAAAGTAAAACGTAAAGGTAGTGTGGAATACGTAAGAACTGTTAGAAGACAGTAATTTAGGTAGTCTCTTAGATAAAAACTGACAACGTGGAAGAGACATTGGAAGAATTTCGATAAAGAGAGGAGTATTTGCAAAAATAAAGGAATTGTTGAGTCTTAAATAGTTTTTTTTTTAATGTGTCAGAAAAATATCGAATGAGATCAGAAGTTCTGTTTATGAAATCTGGTACTATAACAAAAAAAGGAGCTTAACTTTGGAGGATTTTCAGATGTGGGTGTAGAGAAAAATGGTAGAAAAATGGAATGAAGAGGAAACAAATGGAGTATTAGTAAAGAGGCATATGCTAAGAAAAATCCGAAGAAAGCTGTGCCATTGGAAGTGAATCATACTCATAATGATGGGTTTTTGAAGATGGCGATAGAGGGTGGAACGTTGGATGTACGACGCATAAGCAGGGAAATAAAAGAGATTTTAGGTAGAATGAGGGTGAGTAGAAAGTGTGCAGATACAAAGAGGGAATCATCAGGGAGCAGTATTCTTTTTCTAATTCGTCAAAATTATACCTCACCTTATTACTTGAGTAGCCTTAAACCTACACAGAATTTGATTACCGATCATCACAGTGTCCGAACACTGTTTCATCGTCATACGCATGCTCTCACAATGGCATCGCACACACGGGGGCGATCGAATAAGTCGTCGACAATCTCAATTGGGGGGGGGAGACGACGAGTCGAATCCGAGGAATGCGCCCTGATTCGCCCATTTCGACCTCTCTTCTATGCGCCGGCATCGGGTTTGACAGTCGTGATTCTTCGACAACTTTGCATTCATCGATTTTTTTCATATCATTCCGCGAGAAATTAAGTTCACCAATTTTTATGTTTCTCAACTCTATAAACTGCCGACTAACGTATTCTCTCTCCCTCCCTTTCTTCTCTTTCCATGTTACTTTCGACTAAATCACTTGTCACGCGGACAGACGTCGACAATAATGGCTACCTCGACCGCCACGACTTCGAGTGCCTGGCCCTCCGAGCCACTCTCATGGAGAAGAGGGGAGAGTTCTCAGCCTCCCGCTTGGCCGAGAACCAACACATCATGATCAACCTCTGGAACGAAATCGCCGATCTGGCGGATTTCAACAAGGTAAGAGCACCTCGAACGATGTACTCTGCTAAGCGCAGAAAAAGTCATGAACGTTCTAGATCTCTTTTTTAAGCTTGGCACTAAACTACTTTCGCTCGCGTGTTTCCGAATTCCTCGGGACCGTGAAAATCACCGTCTCCCGTTCCCACGAGAAGGAAAGGTTCCATCTATTCCCATTCGGTCCCTCCCTCGTCACATCCTCCCGTTGCATCTCAGTTCAGATAAAAGACGAAAAGCATTCGGAGGACATCACGTCGAGTTAGAGGGTGATCCCGGACAATTTCGTGCTTCATCAGCGGGTGAGAAATTATTATCCGATAAATGAACAATCACGACATTACGAGGTACATACATAAACATTGAAAGGAGTGATTAGTGCAATCGACATTGGGTACAACTTCGCGAAACAACAGGAACATTCACTCATCATTGTTGCGTGGCAATCACTTAAAGATATCCAATTGATAAATACAAATAATATATTGCTTTTAGATTGTATGGAAAATCCTCTCTCCCACTCAATTCCTCGAACGCCATCCCCACACACACTCCGGCCTGGGCGGCGATGGAGAACTTCCACCCTCTCTTCCAATGTCGTCAGGGTCACTTTGTGAAGAATATGGGAAGTGCTAAATTCATAGAATGATTATTATAAATGGTCATTAATTGCAGCGCGATCGATAATGCCGTCTCTTCCGCCACCTAAACTTGTGAAAGGTAGGAAATAGTTTCCGGCGTGACTTCGTGGAACTGCTTCATGATTAATTGTGAAAGGTAGATTGGAATCCAATTTGTGGTACCAGCGATGAAGTAAGGACAGACGCGTGAACCGAACAAGTGAAGTAGGTGTGTCGTGTGGATGATGACGATGAATGACGACGAGATACTGCGGTGGATAGTCCATTGGTGTGACACCTCCAGACGAAACCAAAGGAACCTCCCGCTCCGTCTTAATACCATGATGTTGGTGCCTGGGCGCCCTTCGGGGGCTTCGCGCCGGGTGTAGTACATCAAACCCTTCTCTCTCGCCCTCACTTTCGATAATCGAATGAGACAAGCGAACGTGTGTTTGCGTGTGGACATAGACACGCCGAATAGGGTCATCGTGGAAGACGTCACTCGGTGGAACTCCTTCAACATGAGAATAGGTCAAACAAAACACTGCTGTTCCGAAAAATAAATTTAGTGGAACGGCAAAGTGTTGTAATTTACCTAATTTCTCGTCGAATCGGGTGATATTTATGACACCCTCTGTCGTGAGAATGGTATTTTGATGGAACACATTATAACACGTGACAATTCGAGTAATATAAACGAAATAACAGATTCAGAAATTTAAAATTAGGTAAGGAGATAATAAAAGAAAATTTTCTAATAACGGCATTAAAAATTCCAAAACCTTGGATGGAACCATTAAAAAAAAAATTTTACTGTACCCCGGGACCCTGTAAGACCATTTTAAATTTGGAAAGAAAATAATGAGTTGAAACGAAGATCGATTGAGGTATTGTGGTGGTCTTTCAATTTCCTACCTATAGTGTTTTTAAAGTAAAATACTGATGATTTATATAGGAGCGACTGAGTTTAACGGTATCCCTAATAAATCGAAGAAGAAACTGTCGATTAGGGTGATAATTTGAAAAAATGTCTTGAGCGCGTGGTCTCCTGTGTAAAATAGGCTTGTACAACTAGCCGAATGCTATTTCAAGACCAAAATTCCAAGTCAGGACATGGACCTCGACCGTCACTTCGGAATCATCCTGGTGGACGGGACGAAATTCGAGAGAAATGTATTTTGGGGTCGTTGTGGAGGTGACTCAGGTCACACTATTAGATTAAATAAAAACACTTTTGACTTTCATAAGCAATACCACCACCAGAGGAACGACTTTGAAGTGAGCATGTCGCCACACTTGAACAAGTTCATCGGCAACGGTGATACCGGAATTATTATCGTTACTAAAATACAAGGTTTTTACCTCGTTTGTCAGAATATTCTCATTAGCCTACTTTCCACCGCCGATATGCAGACCGAACTGAAACGCCCGGTGAGAGCTGAAGCAAAGTTCAGTGAACTCCTCCCACTCTCGGTGCTCTTGCAAAAATCAATAAAATCGCGAGCGTGCGGTTATTAAAGTTATGATGAACATTTTCAACGGACCTACACCATCGAAAAAATGCGCAAATAGTAATCCCAGCAGAGGGAACAGGAAAAAAAGCAATATGACAAAAGGAAACGGCGAAAGTGTCGGATTTGGTTCTCTACACTGCATCACGGGAAATCTCGTCCCGTCGCCGTCAGTCGAAATTGAAAGTACTACTTGAGGGCACCTCTTGAGGTAATTATATTTAATACCAATATGGGTATAATTGGAAACTTCTTAATAGGATGGTGGTCTAGTGAGGACAGGATCGTAAGGGTACCTAAGATGGGGGAGAACATCAAGGACCGGGAGACGTGGGCGATGGAGTACATTAAAAATTTGCTCCTTACTTGACAATAATATTTAGGAAATCCAAGATATATTACACAGTTCCCAAGGATTGCAAAAAGCCAACTTTACACCCGCACTTATTTTCGTTATTACGTCGAGTGCAACGTAGACCAGCTTGATAGAGAAAGGGTGTCAAGAGTATAACGATGTTATCGGATGAATCAGGTTGGGACCCACTCGTAGATTTTAGGTCGATACAAAAGGCTGTATTTACTATTTGTTTCATAAAGTTTGAGGCAGATCACTTCAACGAAGAGGTTAAAGACATATCACAAACCCCGTCTAACTACGGAAGATCAAATCGCAGTCATAAAATCATATATATAGGTGGTAGAAATGATGGATTTGAACGGTTGTTTCCTTAGTACGATTAGGGAACAGGAGAGACATGGTCGCAACTCATCGTCCTTACTCGTAGACCATTTCTTCTGATCCATGCGGCGCCAACCTCCACATGATAGCCTTTCCTCCGCGACTTGACTTTCTACGCTTGCCCATGAGAATGCCCCAGGTGTTCCATGTAGCACACTCCTGATTGTAAGCGAAACTCATAGCATCACGTTGTCACCAGATGATATAAAAATAATGTATCTCCATTTCATTAAGTTTTTAAATTTTCACGGAAATTAAAAAAAATTATTTTAAGGAGGGAGATGAGCATTGAAGAAGCCTTTGAGTATTATCCTGAGACAATGGAACACCTTGTGCCTTATCTACACATGCGGAAATAAAATCAGTTTATACAACTATGAAATACGAGACGATTAGTTTAAATGGCTAAGAAAATCTAAATAAATTTTGACTATGAATGAGTTCATCTCATACAGAAAATGTCTCCGGAAAATATCACATTTCAAATATTTAAATATGGATTACGGGCTTTGGAACTGAGTACGGCTTCCAAAAATTCTACTTATATGTAGAGGTATAATGGACTTGATGGAATGAAATCCAACCGGAAATAAATTCCATAATAGCTGCCATCCTTCTTAACAAAGAATAAAAATTCAATAATTAATATTGTTTATTCGCTCAAAGTGTAAAAACCGTAAACAGACTTTTCTACAATTGAATATATTTCACTACAAACTATGTCATCAGACACAGTCATTAATCCTGTGATACATTTATAAGTGAGGGTAGAGCTCACTTTATTTTTCTTCATTTAAAAAACCAGTTATAAGGTCGGTGTGATCAATGAGACCTAGTACAAAGCCAAAAGGGTTTGCCAAATTCACACATCAGGATAGGGGGGGCAGTTCCTTTCCCTGTGTTGGGAGTGGTTTCCCACCAAGATGCGGTACCCAGACAAAACACTCATCTAGGGTTCAGCTGGAGGTCTCCCGAGTCCCGGGCTACCTGTTCAGTAGAAATAAATGACCTCCTTTCAGCAACCACGACCTCTTTTCTATATTAACGGAAGAAAAATTCCTTCATACTAAAGCAGTCTAAAGGAGAAAGAGAACAAATGACCTACAATGTTATTTACACGAAACAAACGCCGGATGAAGGGCATAATATTATCGCTACGGAAGGTCTTCAGCGGTGGGGGAAAGTGCAGACGACGATGTGACTTGGAGAGCGGTATACAAAACAAGCTCCTCGAATTAGAATAGACGGGAAAACATCTTCTGCACACCAGCTTGGAAGAAGACATTTACACAACACGTTATTTTTCCCTGCATCTTTCTGTTCACGCCTAAGGCTTGCTCTTGTCATTTCTTTTAGTACTCTCGCGGTACTTTTTTCCCTTATTCATAAAAACCTACCTTAACCGGTAGATTGCCCTTCATCGTCAATGAAGCACAGCCGGCTCGATCAAGGGTCAGCTTTGATCGTTGAGCCCATGGGAACATGCCCTTCCACGCATGCTGGGCAGGGCATGCTCACGTAGGGAGAAGGCGTAAAGGCAAATGGAGCTCTCGCCAGGCGATAAGGGGAGCGAGGTTTTTTTTTTAATCTCCTGCCGCAGACCCTGCCCTTTGCCAACAGCTGTTCGTCAGGGTTATGACCAGAAAGAGAGAGAGACTTGGTAACGGAGCTCCGTGGATGTTTATTCATCAATTTATTTCTGAGCGCCTTAATTAATTCCGCGGAAGGGTACTTTCACCGCGAGCGCGGAGCACATCCTAAATACCCCCACACCTCCCCCCCTCCCCACGTTCCCCTTCCTATATCGACTCAGCCACCCTTGCCTGCCG
>WURS02000018.1:5702679-5719814 GCA_011762765.2 Rhinocypha anisoptera
CGTCGGCGCCGCAGGTGGTCGGGTTGATCATCACACCTCTCTCTCATCCTTCCCCCCTTGGAAGTAGTCGTGGTTCTCGTTCCTCCTTTCTAACGTGGCGGACCGCGGAACGGAAATGGTTCGGTCCGTTTCATTTTTTAAATAAAGGGGATTTTTTTTATCTCCACCTCATCGTTTCTCCTCGCCTTAGTCTCTTAGTGGGCGTGGAGTGATTAGAAATGCTAAGCCTGATGCAAGGCTTAAGGTAGGTTTTAGATATGCATACATTTTCCTCCCATAAAAAGACGCAAATAGAGGTAAATGGAGGAATTCGGAAATTTTTTATTCCTAAGTTTTAATCTGAGGTCGCTTTGTTAAATGGTTTCGGCACATATTTTTATAGCCGCATGCCCTTTCCATGCCGAAGTTAGTTTTGTACAAAAACAAGCATCCATTCCTTGTGCAGGATTAAAATTCACGACCTTTGGGTTATCCGTTGAGTGCGCTACTATCACGGCTGATGAAGGATAAAGGAAGTTATATGGAAATTAACGGTGTTAATTCACTATAAATTCTCCAAATCGAAAATTTACATAATTTAAGTGTTTATACCCTTTACCAATTCATCACAATTGTTTCTTTTGAATTAAAATTTTAGAATGAATTACCTAAGTTGATATAATCTACTTTAGGTAAAATTTAGCTTTGTATCCAATGCATATTTGTTTTATTGAGAAATTTTCTCAAGGTAAAGTGTAATTGAACCAAGATGATTTTTATGGCATAATATAAGCTCGGAATTTAAGGATTTAACGCTTTATAAGATACATTAGATGTGGACGCCCCGAGTTTTAGTTTAGCTTAATCAAAATTTAGTTTCAACTTGAGATAATCCAATGGAAACTAATTTAATCAGAGTAAAGGGAAGATAACTCAGTAAGGGCGTAAAATAAGTGCGCCATTTATCGATTACTGATATCCTTGATGAACATTCTATCAAATATTCCTATGTATTTTCCGATGCAGGAGACTTATAGAAGTAAGTTGGTGATTCCAACTTAAGACCCAGGAGCGCAAAGCTTGCTCAGGACAACAGTAAGAGACGAAAACAGGTATTTTCTCGGAACATGAAGCTTAATTTTTTTGAGCACGAAAGCTACTCATCACCGATAATTTCTTTACTAAAACATAAAAGAGAGAAAATCACTACCAATCCATGCACAAATCAGTTTCCTAATACGGTTGAATTTATTAAATCCACCAATACGGAAGTCTTAATTGTTTGCGTTTTATCTCCCGCCTAATTCCATGTATCACCTCTTCCGACAGGCGGGAGTCCTTTTACTTAACGTACGTGTGTAAAATCTCAGCTAATTATCCGAAAATTACCAACTGTTGAACGGCTGCAAGATAAATGCAGTATGAAATAACTACGTAAACAAACACAGATTGTTTTGTGAAATTAATTATATCAAACCAGTATTTATTTTTTTATGACATTTTTTCCACCTATTCCTTTTTTCCATTTCCACCTTTTTCCACCACCTGTGAATCTATGGCTTCAGTAGTGTCTGAAGGATATTAAATTCTTGTGGAAACCCGGATGTTTTAAAGGAAAGGGGATTACATCTCAAACACCATTTTTTCTCCTTCGCCAAACTCCGGAGAAGGGAAGTGTCGGGTATTACTAAGGTTGCTCGATATCGCTGTCTCCAGGTCCCTTTCACTAGAGGTGGGCTCGCAAGAGATTAACGAAGATTTCCCGGACGAAGGATGTTGCGGGGGTGGCGAGCTATTCGAGAGATGAACGATTTAATTTCGTGTCGGAAGGCAGAACGGTGATACCGCTTCTTCCCGGAAGGTTCCTCGAGGTAGTCTCGAAGGCTAGTAGCCGATGGGGACTGGAGAGAGACACCCCAGCGACTCCCCAAATCATTACTTTATTACGGCCATTTAAACGTCACGAACGACTTGGCCTCGTCATTGCGATTCGTCTCGACTCGACTCTTCAGTGTTCAGCTATTTTCAGCCATCGAAATGTTAAACTCTTGCATCACTTATTACGAGCACTCCGGTAGTACACTCAATTATTATTCATTCAGGGTCTCAAAAATTCCAAATTGATAGTCAACCCATGACGCTAAATCATTTTTATTGCATAAATATCTATCGTGAGATTATCGCGGTCTTTCCAACTTTGTCTCGTGACCGGACATTGTTTCATTTTTAATGAAAAATAAATCAAAGCATCTGGACGGTTTGGCTCGGTTGTTTATGGCGCTCGCCGATAAGCCTGCTGGTAGCGAGTTGGAATTCTATCTGGGCCATAAACACTGTGAAGTAAGTTTCCTGAAAGCTTGATGCCATCAGCGGCATGCCTCTGTTAAATGTGTGCGAAATCAAATAATGACCACGAGGGTGATGTCAACGTTACAGTTTCATATTTTTTCGAAAAAAATATTGTAATCATAAGAATTCAATAATCGTAATATCCCCTCTCCTTTGTAATTAATGAGAATTTATATGACAGTTGCACGTCCCGACTTTTAATGTGAGTTTCTTTCTAAAGAAATCGGTTTATAATCATGATGCGCCTAATATATGGTCATCGTAGGTATATATAATATTTGACTTAAAGAATGCCAGCAATGAGCTTTCAAGGACTTGGTGCCACCAATCCGAGTTTCGAAAATTTCGCATTGAAATCCCAACCAACTTTATGTAAGATTTATTATTTGAAATATATTTCCAGCAATTATTATTGATTATATGTCTATTGTAATGGTACATACCGGTAGTCTTTTTTCCGTTCAGAATTGATTGAAGAGTGTGAGTTATTAATCACGATTAAACAAATGAAAGTAAATACTTATTCGCTTATACATTATCTTATGCGCTATAAACATAGCTATATTTGTTCGTGCCATTCTGTAAAATATCGCTTCGTACCAAAGGGTGACAGGTGGGTTATATTAATTTTTCCTGGAATTCATATCCAAAATTTTATGCGTTTTATAAGTCGGAAAATAAGATAGTTTCCCTCTTTTTGGGTGACATCTATTTATTTATAGAATATTAATTAGTAAGAATTAAGTTTTTTATATAGAAGGGTGGAGGTCACCCAAATAAGCCCTACGCAATGTGACAGTCAGGCGTTCATGACGGGGAGACCTTTGTTCCACTGGGACGCTAGCGAATCCTTCAATGGTCTAACATCCGGGTCATCCCACCGCTCGTGTTATTTTCAAGAAATTTTCCACAGTTGCCACCCCCGTTACGAAAATGCGACACTTGCATCAGCAGTCGGAAGCTGAAAGTGCTAGGTACCTTTTTTCGCATCAACGTTAACAGTAAATCCTTGAATATCAATATCTCCTGAAAGTAGGAAATTTCACAAAATACCGTCCTCCCAACACCCGTTTCCTCACCATGTTGCCTCCGCGTCACCAAATATGTCGTCAATATCCCTTGGCATATCCGTAACGTTTTACAACCTTGAAAGATTTTGCCTGACGTTTCCCTCAACTGCCAAAGGTGGAGGCATAGGGTTCTTTACTACCTAGAATATTCCAGGTTTTTGATTGTATATGTTGTAAAAACAGAGCTGTAATCAGACTCCTGTGTGAAAGGATACGCCTCTCCATTTTTCGAGTTCTGCAATTGTGCAGTAGAAGAAAAAATGATGAGAGGAAATGCGATACAAGTATTTATTTTGAAATGACGCTCACGCAAATTTCTCTATGGAGATTTCTCAGGGCTCGGATTATTTATAATTTATAGAAAAATGAAGAAAATTTTAATTCTAAATTTTTGACTGATATCTCTGGTATATGCGCGAATGGTCCAACAGATGAAATATGAAATAAGAAAAAGTGTTTAGTAATCAAGATTCCAAAGATGGGGTAACAAATTTAATCCAAAATCATCCCATTATTATTCAAGATTAATTAATCATTCGATTAATCTTTTGTCTTTCTCTTTAATTGATTTAACATTATGGTCCCGATAAGTCCAAAAGTAGATTTTCAGCTGGCTTCAGATAAATTATCACGGTGCACTTGACGTTTACAGTAGAGTTAAATCATAACCAATTGATTATACCTTGTTGTGTGTGACCATACAATGTGACTGTGATTTTTTATCACAGCACATTTTTGGTTCTTTTACTGTGTAGCACATGATATAACGACAGACACATCAATTCATCAGTACCATTAAAAGCTCTCAGTATGACTGGATATTTTGAGTAAATTTAAACAACTAGTTAAATTTTACGTATATGTATATTGTGACTGAATAAATATGGAATTAGAACTTAGATGACAGTTATATAATTAAATAGATTATAGAACATTTATACGTCTTTTACTTTGTACCAAATGGTATAATGGCAGACATACATAAATGCGCTCAGTACTCTGCTATGAAGCACATTTAATATTTCTCATGAGCTCATAATGCTTATTACTCAGTCTTTCGTGATAGAATCTCTTCTCGGAAAATTCAATTAATGAACATAAAAACGTGTTGAAAGGCGTCTTAGAGACAGTGGGAATAAGTATATCACGTGCAGCGTATCTATAAATGCTTCCCGGCCAGAAGGGAAAATTCTAAACAGTTTTAAATAAAAAAATATCTAATCTTCCAATCTTATATCTAATCTCAACTTGAAGGATAACTAATACAAAAGCAAACAAACTCTAATGAATTACGAATAGCATCCGATAATTTTCACTTCGTCGTGTCTTGTATCATTCAGGAGAGGTAGAAAAGTTGGTTTTCATCATTTCAAGAATTTTCGACGAATAACGACGACTAAGTTTTCAACATATCTCTCCTCTGCTCATCTTCCATTAGTACGATAGAGTTTCAAATATGTTGGAGGATATTTTCGATTGGACAATTATTTAGGCAACGGAAGCGAATTTGGTGTTAATCATTTATTTTACATCCAGTCAATTAAGGATATTGGACATAATCGATGCCCCATCAGAATTGAAGCTGGTCAGAAATAAAAGTTAGTTGGTCAGATGTATGGGCGACACGCTCATCAGACAAATTACTTAATCAAATTAACTCAAATTTTTCCTTTCGTCCTCAAAATAAATACGCTTAAATGTGGATATATATATATATATACATATATACCATAGTCGTCTTTTGGATTGGCCGAAACATTTATAAAGTTCGGACTTCACCGGAAACTGTCTTTATATTTCCCTGAAACGACTACCATATGAAATCGTTCCCCTGAATGAGAGAGTTTTCCAATCGGATAAATGGTAAAAAAATAAGAAAATATTTCCTGCTTACTCCCACGCATTAAATGATTGAAAGCGAACTAGGAAGACCCCTATTTTTTTCTGATGACACATCTACCAAAGTTACGCCGAGCGTGGGATGGGCGACTTTCATTTTCATTCCTTTTTTATT
The DNA here is from genome assembly GCA_011762765.2 of Rhinocypha anisoptera. Classification (NCBI taxonomy): domain Eukaryota; kingdom Metazoa; phylum Arthropoda; class Insecta; order Odonata; family Chlorocyphidae; genus Rhinocypha; species Rhinocypha anisoptera. The sequence continues at coordinate 5,708,092 of WURS02000018.1, forward strand.
CACCCATGGATTGTCTCCGATCAATAGTCCAGCGGAAATGACAAATCTCAATAGAATTTTTCCATTCTCACCTAGGAATTGAAATAGAACCTTCGGAGTGGCTGTTCTCCGTCACCAAGCTTATTTCATTCATTCGACCGCGATATTTGGGGTTCAGTTTACTGATTTGATAATGATTTGAAAAAGTTTTTCGTTATACATATTTATTACGTAGCCACGAGGCCTCCACTTTGCATATTAAATCGATGCACCATTCCGTCAACAGGGGAATTCAATGCAAATTTGAATGCCGACGAAGCTAATTAAAAATGTAAAGTTTTCCAAAGCGAGCGGGACATGAATTTTTTAAGTTCTCAGAAGTGCTCTAGTAGACAATACCTCAAAGTCCGTTGTAAAACCAAATTGGTTTGCTGTTCCAATACTAAAACTGTCGTATCATTCCGTTCTATCTGGACTCTATATATTTTGTATTTTCATTATTTAAATTTTAACAGTTTTTAAAATTTTTTTTATTTTTTAACACTTTGAGTGATTCCCAACATTATATCCTTCACTTTTGCATTCCTTGTTATTGTTGTGTTGATTTTAGACTAGTCAACATTTTGGCATTAGCTCCTGGTACAAGTTTATTATGTTGATTAAGGCAGCTAACGTTATAAATAAATAGATACTATATAGACAAGTAATAATAAATGAGCATGAGAAAATATAAATACCTTTTTTTGCATTCAAAAATATTTTATTCCTTTCTTCCAATCATATACGATTCATTCCCTTGGTTAGAAGAATTATTTGACGATGCTATGGACATTTATTTTCAGATATATTTAGGTAAATTTGAAAATGGAGATTTTTTACCATCTTTAAAGACAAATAGATAAATGAATTACTTGTTTACATTGTCTGTCACAAGGTTAGTGCATTCGGTCTCTATAAATTTTCGTTGAACGCTATGCTCGGTAGGAGTAAGTGACTCCTTTGAAGGAAGTTGGCTATTGAATTGCCAATGCTTAATGGATAAAAGGATTCAGTGTGCGAAAAAGGTGTAATTAGATGCCTTTCCAAACATTCAAGTTGAACGGACGTTTCTACTATCTAGAAAAACTTTCATGTCTTTTCAAGAGTCAGCACGTAACACTTTTAGTAGGGGATAAGTTTCAGGTTCACTTTTCCAATTTCGCAAGTCGCAATACGATAAATTTACCGTTTGATTTTATCGAACCTGGCAATAAACAGTTTAGCTATCAATTAGCGGTATTGGTTCGAGAATGATATTTTTCTCATTTAAGATGATGAAATACCATACATTTAACAGAAAATCTTTCATAACAGTAATTTACCCAGAATAATGTCTCAAATTTCTTATAGGCCATTCCCTCTCTCATATGGTCATTCCGCGCTTTAAGTTATTGACGGGAAATTAATTACAGGGAATTGTAATAAACTTTTATGTAGGTCTCCAAAAGGGATATAGGCATTATAATGGAATTTCCAGGAGGATGTCTACGAGCTATGAAAGGATAAATGTCATCGTTGCAGAGAGTTAGAATGATGTAAACCATGCACGAGAAATTTATTCTTTACCAACAATTTTTAACCTAATCAAGGCATTTTTAAATACCTACTCATTAAATTGATTGCGTCTGTAATTTATTTGTAACATTTACTTTAATTACTACGTATATAATTAGTTCATAATTTGACTTAAATACTTCTTCTATATAAACATTTAAGTTTTCCTTAATCAGTGCGTATTTTAATATAAAATTGATGTTAAGAACTTCTCTAATATCTAGGTAATTGCCGGTTATTATAGAATATCACTTATGTTATTATAATAATTCTAAATTTGAGAGAATCCAGTCTCCGTTCAGCCCTTTTCGGTAAGTCCATACAACCTTCCCTTTAAGAATAATTTACTACGCGTGTCATATTGAGCCTAAAAAAGACAATAAAGTAAATGGGGAGAGTAGTATGCGATTCTTTTTTCGGTAGGGTATTTAAACAACTGGTAGTACTTTTAAGGGAAGCACTCGGTGTAGGGAGTCTGTTTATTCCCTATCGATAATTGGATGTAATAGGAGTCAGTTAACTTCTCTTTGAGCTAGAATTTACGTTTCTGTAGGTGACGACAAGAATAATCAAGAGATGTATGACTTTAAATGGTTGGACTAGTGAAAAAATCATTTAGTTTTTGGCTAAATGCTTTTAATTACTATAGCACCTTCATGTATTCATGGAAACGAGTACCCTGCCGAGAAATATGCTCGACAGGGGAAGGGGATAGCACTCACCGTTCGCCGAGGGCGGCCACACCTCCTTGCTCAGCGACTCCGCCTTCTTCCCCCGCATCCCGATGAAGCCCATGGGCGCCTTCTTGTTTCCGCGGAACCTCTTCCTGACGGGCCGCCAACCGGAGCCCGCGTGGCCCGAGACCTCGGCAATCGCTGCGTCCCTCCCCGCCAGGTAGGCCAGCAGAGAGTTGATGGAGTTTGGCGTCCGGGACGAGGATGGCCACGCCGACACGGCCGCCCCCGCCAGTCCCCTCTTCGCCTCCGCCTGACGCAGATACCACCCGTCGGCGGGAGCGAACTCCTCCGACTTCTTGCCCCTCACCCCGAAGAAGGAGAGGTGCTGGGCCGCCCTCTTCTCCTCCTCCGGCCCGAACGCCTCCGCGGAGTCCCCCTCGGCGCCCGAGTCCTTCTTGCCCCTCATGCCGAAGAATCCCATGGGGGCCCTCTTGTCGCCTCCCTCCGACCAGTATCCCGGGTACTCCTTCTTTCCCCGCATGCCAAAGAAACCCATCGGCGCCCTCTTGGATCCCACCTCTCCGTAAGCGTCCTCGTAGTCCGCCTCCTCGCCATAGTCCTTCTTGCCCCTCATGCCGAAGAAGCCGCTGCTAGGGGCCCGCTTCTCCTCCCCCCACTCGCCCTCCTCGTCGACGCCCGGGGACTTTTTGCCCCTCATGCCGAAGAAGCCGCTGCTGGGGGCCCTCTTGTCGTACTCGCCCGCCGCCTCCCCGTTCCGCTTTCCCCTCACTCCGAAGAAGTTCATGTGCTGCGCGGCCCGCTTATCCCCAGGGGGTTGTCCCTCGAGTTCCTCCGGGCCCCACCCGTAAAGGGTCCCTTCGTCGTCCCACTTCTTCCCCCGGCTGCCGAAGAACCCCATGGACGGGGCCCTCTTGTCCTCGTCCGGGCCTGAGTAGTAGTCGTCTCCCTCGTCGCCACCGCTCTTCTTACCCCGGCTCCCGAAGAATCCCGACATCCTAGCCCTTTTCGGGTCCCTGTACCACGGGGCGTAGCCCAGGAGGGGGATCTTCTTTCCCCTCATGCCGAAGAATCCGCTGGAGCTGGGGGCCCTCTTGTCCGCCACCTCGAACTCTTCCGGGTCGTCGTAAAAGGTCCCCTCGGCGCCTCCGGAGGGGTCCTCCTTCTTTCCCCTCATGCCGAAGAATCCGCTCGAACTGGGTGCCCTCTTGAAGGCCTCGCCGCCCCCGTCGCCCTCGACGTCCACTCCCTTCTTTCCCCTCATGCCGAAGAATCCGCTGGAGCTTGGGGCCCTCTTTTCAGCCGAAAGGACCTCCGGTCCCTGGGGCACGGCCCTCTTGGACATGTGTGGTGATTCGTCTTCCTCGGGCGTCAACCTTGAAAACCACGAAAAGATAGTCTTGTTATTGCGTTGTCTCGAGTCTGCTCAGCACAAATAGTCTCTTAAGACCGGGAGGAAGGGCACTCTAATATAGGAATGGAAGCAAGTTGAAGTTAGGAAGAGCCTCAAAAAATATTATAGGGTTTCAGGTTTTGCGGTGAATAGATTGTGGGAATAGTTCTCGGTTTATAGTTTCCCTCCGGGTATACTAGTTTATTACCACCGAAGCTTCGCCAGCTAAGTCCGTCATCGTCTTCACCCTGAAGACGATGGTGGTTATTTACCCTAAAGTGTTCACCTTAAAGATGTATTCACGCTTCAAGAAGTTTTCACTTCAGAGTAGTGTTATATAGCATTCAAGAGCGTTCCTCCAAACCAAATCTCAACCTAATACTTGGAGACGGTTGTTATTTTCCACTTGAAAATTATTACATATTAAGTGGAAAATTGACCCGGCACCTGCTTTTGTATCGTACCATTTAAATTTTCTTTTTCAAATGTCATACGTATTTATAATTAATGCCCATTTCGTACCAAAACCCTCATTATATCACCTTTATCGTTTTAGTACCCCAAAATGATTTGTTTAGTACTAAACCTTTTGTTTTGTTTTAATGAATCATTGAATATATTGCAAATACGAATCGTATTTTCCAACCTGTAAATTGTCCGAGTAACATCACTAGAGACGTCTTATTATGAACATCAGACAACTGTGATAATCATCTCAGTGATTGCAATTATTTTATTAGAGGTTTTTACCTTGAAATATGAAAGGAGTGGCTCTACTTTCGGTGGATTTTCCCTCTGACAGATTTCATATTCACTGCTCCTTCAGTGCTCTGCGGTCCTGTGAGTCCTCCCTCAACTGTTCGTACGTCCGTCCTATATTTATCTACGTCACTAAACTGTGCCTTCTTTCTCCTCTTCCTTTCATTCCCCCTCAACATTTTCCTTTTATAATATTTTCATGAAACGGTAATTTCTTATAATATTTTCTATCTTAATACAATTTTTTTTTTAAGTTTGGATAAACTTCTACTGTGTCTCTTATTTTCTCATTTGTGATATTATCTCTTCTTTTTTTCCGGTTATCATTCTCAGGACTTTCATTTCAGCAACCTGAGTTCCTTATAATTGCTGTTCATGTTTCATCTCCGAATATTAAATTTAGTGTAAGGACACTTTCAAAAATAACTTTCTTGGCTGCTAAATATAAATATATTGTGTTGTTATGCCATATATTTCCTATTTATTGTCGCATTTGTTTTAAAAGACACTTCCAAGGTATTTCATTTTCTCTATCATCATAATCATTTGTCCCCGTATCTCTAAATCGAAGACTTTCTCTACACCCATGGATGCTTTCATTATCTCGGTTTTTTTCAAAGTTCGTTCTTAGATCATAGCTCTGCTAACAATAAACAGTATGAAATTATGCTGCAGTTCCCGCAAGATTAAAATTCACATCACCCTTGCGATAAGAACAAATGTAAATGATATTTGCAAGTGGACTATATAAAAATATAATGAATAATATTTCGGTATATATAATAGCTGAAGGCAAATATAAAAGAATGAATGAAATACTTTAGATTCCATGAGCATAAATAGACGCAATTGGCCTTTATGGAAATAATATATATATATATATATACACATAAATAAAGTGAAACCATTCCCACTCGGCAGAATATATCTATTTGTAGAAATTTAAAGTCGAATGATAATATTTTAATCACTTTGTAATTTCATTAGTAATGAAGATCATGAAGATTTGGCTGTTTTTCATGTCAGTAGTAGTATTTTTTGTTAATAGGTTGCGTCGACGGCTATGGTCATTTAACACCTCTTCCAAACGTAGCAAAATCAAATCCCATGCCCTGGGCGGGACTCGAACCCACGACCTATGGGTTAGCCGGGGAGTGCGCTACCCCCAGGCTAACCAGGCCGGCTTTCAAATGTTACTTGGATGTTAAGCCCTGAGATATTATTGCGAGGATAGAACATATCACGTTTTGAAACAATTCCCTCGCCTTCTTGTTCCTCAACAAGTTCGATGTTCGCCCACCTTTTGTTGTTCTCCGCCGCCACCATGGGGCACTTGGCGTCCCTCTTCCCCCGGCCCGCATCGCCATCCGCCTTGGTCTGCCCGCCGCCGCTGCAGGGCAGGGTGCGCGGGGTGGTGCTGGGTGCGGCGGTGGTGGGGGCCTTCCCAGGCGCCGCCGCGGCCGAGGCCGACGCCACGTGGCTGGAGGGCGGCAGGAGGGCGAGGAGGACGAGGGTGACGCCTAGGAGGGGGGCCGCCAGCAGAGTCAGGCGGACTGCCATCTGGTGGGCGGGTCCTGGAGTGGGCGAGCGAGAGAGAGAGAGAGAGAAATAAAAGAGGTGAAAAACCCGTGTCCGACCGTGAAACTCACCATCCTGAGGGCTCGTTTCACAGGAGTGAAAAGTTCCCACCTGACATCCCATCCACTCTCATCGTCTTTCTCTTCCTTTTTATTTCATTTCAACCTCGGTCGGAAAGGCGAAGCGCGAAACTTCGTGACCAAAGGAAGAAGAATCCGTTTCCTTTGAGACTACATTGAAATCCGTTTTATTTCAGACCTCGTAAAATTCACACACCGGCGAATCTAATGTAATTTCTTTCCTGATTCCACCGCGTAAATGATACTCACATTCGACTTACCGAGCAATTGGTTCCCTCTGAGACGATACAAAATCTATTTCCTGGTCAACCTCTTAAACTCCCTTTTCATTAGTTATCGATTAGTTAATAGTGCATCAGAGAGGAATTCTCTCTCCTTCTAAGCAGCATGATTATGTCTCTTGAATAAGTGATTATATCCAAGGACGTAACTGTATCTTCCACCCAAAATTTATTCAGCTCTGCGGGAAATTGAAGTCCTTTGGTCGCGTTGTTATAGACGGCGGAATAGTGAGTCATGATGGACCAAAGCGTAAATACACATCTTTGAAAGAAAAGGGTATGTAGGCTTAATTCAAGGTTGTAGAATTTTTACTCTCGAAGGGGAGCTTGAGAGGAGGGTGAAGAAAACGGATTAATGACCGCAGGAATTAACTTATTACATTATTCTACAATCTCTTGGAATTTATATTATATCGTGGACTCTTTTTCGCGTTGCCTGGTAACGTTTGTGAGAGGTTTACAAAGAGTCATAATTTTTTCAAAGCTTTTCAAAATGTAAAATGGAGAATACCAGTAGATAGAGATTTATATTCGGCTGATCCGTGATATCACTTTATTTAACATGTACCGCCACAAACAAATGTCGATGAAAATTAACCCAAGAAATGTAATTTTCGGGGTGTTGGCGATGAGGGTAAAGGAATTGCTTGCCTGCTCCGAAGGTATGAACTTTACTCGCTTTTGCACCATTTGCAGATGGTCATTGTGTTATTATATTAAAACTTTGCGTTTTAGACTATAGTGGAGTAGGTATTTAAAGGAACAGCGCCTTGGATTAAATGTGCGAAGTTTAAACGTCTAGGCGAGGGTGCGGGGATAACAGGTTAACAAGTCCTCAAACAGGAGAGAAATACTGAGGTAAAAATTTAGCGATATATGCCGGATTTTGCTACCATAAATATTTTTGGTAATCATTTATTTAACTTTCAACTTGTGTTTCTTCTGATATTGAATACGATCTTTGAAAATGCCGTATAAAGAATTTGAATTTCTGCTATACTTTGACTGTAAAACGCGATAAATTATATAATTGGAGATGCAGGAATTCTACCACCAGGGATTTACCGACATCGTATAGGGCGCTCATACTTGTCCACCAACTACTTTTACGTATCCTTCCTCGAAATAATAAATATTTGTTCTATGCAGAATATTTCATGAAAACACTTTCCTGATGGACATCTGCTGTCTCATTTGAAATATTTTCGCTGTCAAAAGCACCTTTTTTTTTTACTAATTCTCAGTTTTATTTGGAATGTTGTATTATTCCCTAACGTCTTTGTTATCGATGTTGTTTTCGGCCGTTACTTGGTGGAAACGATTCATCGTAAGATAAATGACACACTTGGTTTTTAAAAATTGTGGAAAAACCAAGTGTGTCATTTATCTTACGTCTTTGTTATCGACAAAATTCACAGTATCCACTAGTGATGATTGGAGTCAATCGGCTTTCAACTATGACGTTATTTCCAATGATGATACGTTTCGTGTTTGATTTGATCTTCATTGAAATATTTTTGTTGAGAATCTTAATAAATTCCTGAAAACAAAAAATACTATTGGGATTCGTATGATGCTGATCTACATTTGACTACTCTCTTCAATTCATTAATATCCCTATGTTTGATTTTTTATTAGATATCCCAGTCATTACTTGTTGCATCCGCGATTGTTGTCGTCGTCGTGATATTAATCGTTTCTATTCATTTCGTCAGTATCTCTCCTGAAAATGACACGTGATTCATCTATTCAACTATTAGTAAAAATCTGTTTATCAGGTTTCCGTGGCGCTTTGAAACGAATTTTTTTCTGTCTTCGGGCTTTCCTCCAAGTAGCGTCAGTATTATAAGTTTTGATATACCCAGAAAACTTTAATATCGAAGAGAACTACATACAATGCCTTCTGGCGACTTCAGATTTTCCCAAACCATTGTGGTTTTCCTCAAACGAAATCATTTTTCATCTATCTGTACTTTATAACTACCTTCTTGTCATATAAAATTTCCTATCTTTTTCCACCCTCATTACTTAAGGTTTTGCATCACTTATTTAGAGTAATTATGAGTCGTAAATCCAGATAAATGTTATTCGCCTGAAAAACTACTATGTTTTTTACTCGTAAATATGCGGTATCTCAATGGTAACGGTCTTAAACCCATGTGAACCCAAGTTACCCAAGTTTGAACATTCAAAGGTCTAGTTTGACGTGAGGGTGGCACAGAAATTAGCTAGAGACTCCACATTTTCTTCAGCTTTTTGAAATGAGATACTAATCTTTTAGAAGTTCTACTGAAAATATTTCCTTCTTGCTAGACGATTTTCAATTCAACTCAAGTAATAATTTTACTTGAATTCGAGATTAACATTGCTCTTCTTTGAATTAGACTGCTTGAAGACTATGGAAGAAATTTGACGATAACGAATCGTGGAATCGAAAAATATTTTAGTCTCGTGAGATCAATAAGAGAGCTGAGATTCAAATTTAAAACCTATGGAAACTGAGCTAAGGTGGCTGGAAAATAATTACTGCCACCTGCAACATAAGGGATCATAAATTTAGGAGAATACTATTATTTGGGAGATTCTATTTCACGATTTCCTGGCTGTCAATACTCTAATTGTGTAAATGTGGATTCCTGGTGGGGAAGTACTCGGCATTTTAGTTGCTTAACCTAGTGCAACACTGTGGTGTTCTTTCTATTCAGCTTATACTCGGCATCTATTGAGGGAGTAACTTGGAGCCTAATGACTGCAGCGGAATTGGAACCGGTTTCCTAATAAAAAACTAGGGTACACTACCTTCCACTGCCCATTCTTACCGGCACGCTACAGCCTAATGAGAGTTTTTGCTCATATTGCAGTGAGAATCCACGCAGGCAAACATGTGGACGAGTTCAGACATTCAGTGAATTCTTTTTAAAATTTATTAATGATGGATGTTTACTGTGTGGCAAGTATCAGTTGAGAAGGTTTATAATGCAAAAGGAGATTGTATTCGAACGCTATTGTGCCATTGCGCCTGCTGGGAAAACCTTGAAAGTAGAACTCTTGGATCATTAGTGACTAATGTTGTTGCTTCAACCCTTGTTTTCTGATTAAACCATGCCAATGCCTTTCTTTTTCAATCAGAAACAAGGTCCAAAAACAATGGAAAAGCAGACAAGATATTCCAGGTTAAGTTTAAATGAGAGAAAAAGGAACTTTTTGATGTTTATCGAGCGTCCACTATATGATTAACCTACGAAAAAAGGTCCGAATATATATAAGGGTCGTTATTCGGATCATTTACGCTCAACGGCGTGTTGTTTTTATTATTTTTGATGCTGAATGGTGAGAAGAGAAAGAAAAAACTTCAAATAATTGTTTTTCGCTGTTCCCTTTAATGTTTGTCTAGACAAAAATTAATAACAGTTTGTAATGCAGTTAAAGACGTCCAATGATTACCATTGGATGAGAGTTTTTTTGATATAAGGTACAATACTAATTAAATTTAACACCAGGAAAACAATATTCAAGATCGGAATAGTGTTTACTTTTTGAGATGATACTAGTGTAATATGAGAGATAATTTACTATATCAGTGACGAGAAGGTGAGCGATATTTCATTCACATCAGTTAAAAAGAACACAAGTAATTCAATCAGTATTGCCTTCGAAAGCTGTATACACTTTTAGGCGAGTGGCTGTTCGTTTTATAGGCTTTAAAGTGACTTTATCTTTTTTTGTCTTTGACATCTTTAGTTCCTATTGGCTACTTATACTACACTTTTATTTGCACTGCCCCTCTTTACTCTTTATAGTTTTTATAATTAATCTTTCTCAAATAGATCAAAAATAAATTATCTATATGGGACATAACTTGAATCTTTTGGCATAAAATTCGACAACAAAGCCATTGTTATCTTAATTATCATCCCATTTTTCCTCTGTGAAATGACACGGAAGCCTCAGTTTTCAGTGGCGTTAATCATTAGGTAGTGTTTTTTTTCAGGAAAATTTATCGCTGCGTGTATACAATGGAACGAGAAACACTCGCGGGACCGACGTCAACGGGGAATCCGTTTTCATTTGTCACTTTTTTTCGGCCGACAAGAGAAAGGCTCCGATGCACCCGTTCTTCAATACGAATACACAGCCGTTGTTCGTGTAGCCACTCGCTTGAATCTCATCTCGTTACGGATCTGCTTAGGATCCAACGCATCAGAGGAGAGGGGAGAGTCGACGGAAGTCTATACCCCCCGTTGTTTTTTTTAAAGGCACAAATAAGATTTCAGATGCACGCATCACACCGGGGGTTAAAAAATTCTGCGACAGGCGCATCCACGAATTAATTTAAGGGATAAACAAAAATTGTGTCGCCAAGAGATGAAGAAAGTCGGAAACAAGTTGACGGGCAGGCAGGAATGCAGGAGTATCTTTTTTTATATACCACTCGCTTGTATTTGTTTTCATGAGTTTTCCAAGAGAGAAAAAGTAAAGAGTGTTCTTTCCTTAGGCTTTCAGGCGGTCTACAATATTTCTTCGTTATTTATTCGATAAGTCAATATTCCTTCTTTATTTATCCCTTCTTTATTTATTCGATAAGAATTAGAGGTATCGTGTTAAGCTCGAGTGACAATGTATGGAAGAGTTTATTTATTACGTACTTAATTCTTCAGTGGGTCACATGGCAATTTTTCAAAGTTTTTAATATTTATATAACTCATATTTTGTTCAAATGTCTCGTTTTTAAATTTATTTTTCTTACACTCACTCTTAAATTATTTTATCTATGGTACAATTTTCTTTGCTAAATGAAGAGGACTTCTACGTACTAACCTCTATGTCTTAGTTTCACCTTCAAAAATCTGTGAGGCTTTCTCATTACTAATAATTTCAGTTCTTAGCCCCATTAACATTCATCGCTGAAATTATGTTAGAACTGCTAGACTCCAAAATATCACCGTGACGCTTACGCTACGGTTAATGGGTTGGAACATCTTAAAGATCTGCCCTGGGTTGAGCGGAAGCTATTGATAACTGAAAGCACGCTATAATGAATTATAAATTATTATCTGTGACAAAACTGCTCATAACTTAGCAAGAGCAAAAAAATGAGTAAAAATGTGAAAAAATGAGCAAAAAGAAACTACCGAACGAATTAATCAGCCTGCTTTCGAGTAAAATCAATTGTGCAAAGGTATCAGTGGAACTTATTCTCTGCTAAAGTTCCACGTAACATTGTCTTTCACCTTCTTCATAATGTACATTTTCATTGCTCTCTGGGTTATTTTATTTTTAACAAGGGGTATTTCTCATGTTTCCCCCCTCTCCATCCCACACTACATTCTTCTCTAAACACCTGTTGACTGGCAGAGGAGGAGGC
>WURS02000018.1:5727802-5747147 GCA_011762765.2 Rhinocypha anisoptera
CCCCCCCCCCCCCCCCCCAAGGGCCGCCTCCTCCCTCCCCGATTTGTCCCATCTCCACTCCCACTCCTACCTGCCTTCCAGGCTGTATACTATAAACCATGTTCAATTCGTATATGTACTTGATGATGCCACTCCGTAGTGAAACCTAGGCCGTGGAAATAAAGCTATTTATTTATGTGGAATTGCAGTGTTGTGATTTTTAACCCTGTACGATGGAAAAATTCCACCTAGTTACAGCTAAAACCATTTCATATTTCAAACAAAAAAGTACTCAATTTTCATAAATACATATAGGACAACTTCCAGTAAAAAGGCTTAAAAATGTACTCTAACCTCACTCAAAATATTTTCATCCCCCATCATTTTCACATATGAAAACAGCCAACTTATATTTTCCTAAAAAAATTTCCACAGGATGTTTAATTATGAAATTAAAATGAGATTGGTGAATACCTAGGTTAGGCATTGTTACTCAAAGAAATATTGTCTTTCAGGCCAATTGGAACAACTACGGAAAACCAGTTTGGCAAGGATCCTCTGTGATAACTCGGATGACGTAGCAGTCATGCAGCCATTGGCATTTTATAAAGCCACGTTCCTGTAAGTGTTCTAATTCCACCATAAATTATAACCCTTCTAGTTCCAGCTTCTAATAGTAGGCTAGTCAAACAACGAAAAAATGGCTGAATTTGATCAAAAATGTCATCAGCAGTTTCTTACCAAAAATTTCAAAGGTGAGGTAAGTGGATGTTAAAAAATATGTTTGAACATGTGTTTGTTTACAATTGTCATTTAAAAGCAAACTGTGATTTTTTGGGTCTTGATGTACCTCTTTTGCTTACTTTCAACCTGCTTTTTGCATTATTTATTGAAAGTCATTATTATTACAGGATATACAATTAATAAAACTACTGTTACAGGAAAACTGTATCCTTAAGACACTTTTCCTACATGCCTCAAAAACCAAGAATATACTTCTATAAAGAATGTGTTCAGGATAAGCAATTGCATAAATGAATTGACCTAGAGCCATATTTTATTGACCACTCATTGCAACCATTCATTTTGTAAATATTTTTAAAATCTACAACTTGTATGATCTTACCTTTCTGCTGCAACCGAAGCTTACTTTGCTATACAACAAAAACCTAAAATTGCAAATATTTGTTGGGGAATACATGTTCAGATTTGTATAATTTTTGTTTTTTTTTTAATATCCACTAACCTCAGTATTAAAGTTTCATTAAAATTAATTTGAAACCGCTTCAATCAGTCACTATTTGATACTTGTAACTGCAGTAACTGTTTGTTTCTTCACCACACACAAACAATTTCTTTGGACAAATGGCCAATTAGTCACAATAACAATTCTATGCACATATTTTCATCAAATGCTTTAAAAACCTCAAAATATTTAGTTGGTGTGAGACATACAAAATGTATATGGATACAAAAAGTAATAAAACAAAATGAGGAAGGTTAAATGAAACAAAAGAAGAGGTTCTGAAGTTTCACAATGTACAAATTTTTTAAATGGACTGAAATCACTGCTGACAAACAGAGATTAATATCAACAACCAATCTTAGACTTAGCACTTATGAATTCAGACCTATATAGAAGACTCCTGAGATGATTAGATATTAAGGAACATCCTAAATTTTCCCTTTTGTTTTTTTGGGAATCAATACAAATCAACTGTGCCTCATTTGACACTACTTCAAACATTCTTTTGGCAGTTTTATGTTATTTGTTATTTTTTATGTTATTGGATGTGGAATCCACATGTTGTGGGGTGTCACTTTAGTGTGTGGAACATTAACTCATTTGTATTCTTTCTCAGGGGTTTAAAATAAACCCCAAAAACCACAAACTTTTAAAGTACTAAAACAAATTAGTGCTTGTGAAAATTAGGTCTTTAACACTTTTAACCAATTTGAAATATCATAAAGAGATACCTGCTCTTAAATATGGCATAATTATAAAATTCATACATAAAACCTAACATTAGTGCCCCTTTCATTTCCTGAAGCACTTTCATTTGATTTACAAACACTGAGTCAATAAGATTCTGTAGCCCTAGAGATTTTGGAAAGATTGTCAGCTTCACTACTTGAACTATCATTATCAGTGTTAGGAACATAAAGTAATTCGCTACATCACTACGCATTACATCACATTCAACATCAACACTTTTATTATAACTTTGGTTCCTCCTGCTGGGTATTTTCAGGTGTCTGAAAACAACGAGTAAGAATAGGTAATACATATATTATCGAAAATTTTTGTAGAAAGCGGGTAGATGGCAGCTATGCATACACACATGATAAAGTTAAGAGAACTGTGAGATAGCAGTAGAATCAACCAGAGTGACACTATGAATTTTGTGTACCAGTATGCCTCTGCTGTTGGTGGCCAGTTCTGGCACACACACAGGCACAATCTGATTAAACAGCATAAGTCAACTGATGCCAAATGAACAATGGAGAATGTGTCATCTGTAGCACATAAGCCAATGCTTGAAAGACTTAGTGAAATTCTTCTTTGATTTCAGGAATCAACGAGTACCTTGTGACAGTGGTGCCATTCCTAGAGTTGATCTCAGGGCTTGGGCTGCAGAAATTCCAGCAGTGGCATAACTGAACACTTTACGGCATGTGCAATGTAAACATGTGTCAATGAATTTTTAGACGGCTTGGACAAAATAAAAGTTTTTATCCAAAATACAAGCATTACTACTTATGTACTTGCTTTACTTTCAAATGCACTTTCCAGCAGCTGGCCTGCATTACTATAACTATAATTTATTTACTCTATTAGTATGACATATACAGTGATACATTACGAGTAATCGAAACTGAAAATAATGGCATTGTACTACAAAATGACTTCAATGTATTGAAGGACTGAGCAAACAAGATTCGAATGGTCATCAATGCTGAAAAAATGAAACTAGTTACGATTCCGAAAAGATCAGAGCTAGAATAATTGAATACCATATAATGCTGACATGTTGAAAGAAATGAATCACTTCAATTATCTTGGAGTAACTGAAAGTAGGGATCTGAAATGGGACCATAATATCAAATGCACTATAACAAGGACCTTCACCAAGCCTATTTTAGAAAATAGTATCAGTTTGGGACTTATCTTGCTGGGGAGCAGAAAATTTTAATTTAGTTCAGCAACTAGGTGCAAGATTTGTTACAGGGAATATTAAATAAAAGCTAGTGTTACAGATGTGATTTTAAAAAATTGGGTTTTAGGATACAAGGTTGTTTTCAAATTCAGGGAAATATTCCTTTTTTTTAATAGGGGGATTATAATATGCTACCCAAGGAAATTTTAGAGTCCTCTCCAAGTAATGTTGGAATGATCATGAAGACAACTGAGTTAGCCTGGTGCTAGCTAGCTCTCTTGCTGGCTATTTTTTTTTTGGAGGTGGTGTGGAAAATGCATTTATGCACTCCCAGGGAAGGCATCCCTGGGGAGTGTGGGACTCGGCCAAGTATAGACACAGGGCAAAGGTCATGGGTTCAAGTTCCGCCCAGGGCAAGGGTGTTGTGTTTGTCCAAGTTGGTTTTCTCAATTGTTTGAAGAGATGCACAATTACAATTTTTAGTGGGCAATTGCTATGTATTTTCATAATATTTTATTTCCTGTAAATACATTTTTCTATATCTTGCAATGTTTGAGCTAAATTGTAATTTTAAGTTAATACCTGACCAAATGGTCAGCTTGTAACTATTGTGATAATAATAATATGTAAATAACCAAAACAAACAATGTCACCATGTTTCAATTATTAAAGTAAATATACAGGAAACTGCCTTCCTTATGCAATGAAGAAAAATTACACTTACTAAAATTATCATTAATTTTTACACTTGAAATCTGAAAAAATTACCACAGATTGAATTTTTACCTAGGCTGGGGAAAATTTGTAGTAATGCACATAAAAGAAGTGTTTTTTTAGTATATGATCAAATGAAATCTATCAAAAACTTGGCCTATAAGAGTTGCATTGGTGATTACAGGTCTCAGACTACTTTGGGTTTGC
This sequence comes from Rhinocypha anisoptera, assembly GCA_011762765.2. Lineage (NCBI taxonomy): Eukaryota > Metazoa > Arthropoda > Insecta > Odonata > Chlorocyphidae > Rhinocypha > Rhinocypha anisoptera. The sequence goes on from WURS02000018.1 coordinate 5,731,861, forward strand.
AGGTGGATAGGCTTCTCACCAGTCTAACTTAGCCAGTATTATAGCAGGAGTATGGTAACAATGTGGGTATGTAATTCTGCTTGTGCCAACAAAGTTACCAGTAATGCCTTTGTTTAATCCCAGAGTTACAAAGATGGTATGTCATATTGAATTCCACAGCAACAAATTTCTAAATACTCAGTTTTCGGTCCCAGAGGAAATGAGATCTCTATTCTTAATCTGAGCAAGGAACACACCATTGGGCTTTGAACTCCACCCATGCCCGCAAAAAAACTTTGATTCAACTATTCAGTGCTTCTGTCATATGAAAAGGAAGCAGTCTACAGTCATAAATCTGTGTTAATTGGTTTAATTCATATACATTTTTAAGAGAATTTCATGGGTTTATTGAAATTCTCTTCAAGTGAAAAAACTACCTGAGCCACCAAAAGTAATATTCACAATAATATAACAAACAAAATATGCTATTGCAGACAGCATTGATGGTTTGAGGTGAAAAAATGAAGTCAGGATTTTTTAACTACACATTTTAATAACTGTCAAAAAAATTAATACAACATACCTGATGACAATAAATTGCAGAATTACTAACACACTAATGCATTGTTAAATTATTGTTTCACAGTGGTATCCCAAGTGCACAATGATTAACTGAAATGTTTAAGGCTATTTGTTAAGTGAGACAATTGTCAAGTTTAAATGCATTACATTAAAATTGTAATACATGAGCACTAAGGGGTACACCATTCACACATTTAAGGCTTACCAAGCACAGTACTGTCAAACAAGGTTTATGAGAAAATGTGATACACAATGAGTAATAATAAAAATAAAGAGACTTCTGAAAACATGACAGTATGTGATGAATCAGGCCAGTGCCTTGCAATGATCATGAGAAATAGCCTGAAAAGTTTGCCACCCACAAGATCACATCAATAAAAGAATCCACTTATACCAACAGCATCTGAATGAATCACACTGTACTTAATTAACACATTACCGCACAATATATATTCATCAACTGTGATGAAACAAGTCACATAAAATTCCATCCATTCAGATATTGTAAAACCTTCAACTGACTCATCTTTTTGCCCTCACCTGCAAGTGTTTCTTCACACTTGAAGGTGAGAAACTAAGGGTAAGTGAGAAAAGCTGTCTCCACATGACTGCACCCAATTATTCAGTCTTCTATGAAAACAGTAAATGGAAAAACAATCTTGACTACACCTAAGGCTTAATAACATACAGGCACACAGTATGTCAAGAATTGCAGTTAGCTTTAATGGAAATGATCATTAAACCTCCCTTGGGCCAGAGTTAAAATCTGGAAACTGTGGTACACTCCCACGCATTCTGAACACTATCACACATTAATATTTCCGAATCGGACCCATATTCTTATAAGTTTCAAATCGATCGCCTACCCCATTATAGCCAGAACCACCGCTGTAGGCTGATGAACCTCCCATCACATTCATACCCACCCCAGAAGGCGGGTACATCACTGAAGATGATGACACTCCACCCCCACTTGATGACCCATGGCCCACTACACCAATTGGACCACCACCTGCACTCACCCACCTGGAATGTGAAAATAAATGGCTTGACAACACGGAAGGAAGGGGAAAATATTTTGGATGTTTGTCTGTGTATATGTAGTAGTGGAAACAAAAGACCTTAGCATGTAAATATCATATAAAATGTCAATACTTTATTCTTATATACAAAGGAAATACTTATGCTAAGCATAACCCTATAAATTGAGTCGACTTCTGTGGGAGTTTAGATTAGCATAACACTAGTGTAGCTGAGGGCATACTGAAATTGATTGTGAAGGGCTGTTGCACATAGCAGTTTATGGGGTTACCAGCTACCATTGGCAGCTTTATTGAAAATAGGGCAATGGAGTAATCTGCACTGAAAAGCTGTCATCACAACAGAACAATCAATGGGATAATGATCCAGAAGAACCAGTGAGCAACTTCTATAGAAGCTTTGAGTCACAGTGACAATATAAATGCCATTATGAATGTATTACAGATGACATTTTTGAGATTTTTGTCCTTGAAATACTCATTCTTTGTTATGCAATATGGGAAGCACGTCATATAGCTTGTTGAACAACTTAAGTAAAATAACAGTTTCATCATCATCATGTAGTAGTGCACTTTTAGGCCTCATTACTGCTGGAATCCTACTTCCAGTATTCTAGCATAAAAGGTTTTGATTAGTGGTTGCAATGAGAAGCTAAAAGATAATCAGAAGATAACCGAGCAAAATAAATATAAGCTGCTAATGATATAAGCAAAACAAAAACAAAGTTAAAAACTACCAAAAGACTAAACTTTGGTAGTAACTGTGTTTCATTACTCATCACTGTAGATGATCATTGAATGCTTAGAAAACATGTCAACTATTCCTTTCCAAAGAAATATGATGTTGAAAATAAATTTGATAAAAATTTCATGATGATAATGATATGGTAGAGCATGTAATAAGTACTAATGATATATGTATATGTGAAAGAAATATTAAATGTAATTTGATAGTCATCCAAAAATAAATCTATGAAGAATCACATAGAACAGACTATCATAAACTTATAACTTCTCCAAAATATGATGTCGGATAGCACTTTGGTGAATAAATGGAGAAACTATTCCACTAAGGCTGAGTGAAATAAAACAAAAGTTAAAAGCACTAAATGAGAGCCAATCATTTAACAGTTCCACTTCATGTAACTACAACCATATTAGTAACAGACAAAACAAATCAACAACATGCACATGTAACCAGACACCACATAAGTATAAGGGTGCAAAGAAGGTGAGATGATTTAGCAAACCTGACCTTATGGGAAATGTTAATTGGACAATACCAATATCAATTTCAACAATACCACTATCACAGCCTTCCAATGAGGAATAAGTTCCAGTCCCAACTTTTCTTATATTTCCAAGCAAACTGGAAATTCAGTAACAACAAAATTCATAGAGAGAGAGACATGATCTAATTCAAAGAAAGGAAGAGACTGAAGAATTACAATTGGATCACAGTTACGAGTAAAGCAAAATGTTTCAGCTACTTAACCTTAAGAACTGAATTACTCTGCTTTTACTACCATTCTGAACCCTGATGGATCAACTTTTTTCAAGTCATGTTATTTTTCAACATGTAATTTGTGAAAAATAAAGGAATACAACGATTTACAAACTTCACAAGCTCATCTCCAAATTTTAAGAAGCAAAAAGAAAATTAAAAAAGAAAGTGCTTCAGTAATGAGCAATGCACACTGGAAGTTACACACTAGTAAGTACAAAGACTTAAAAAAAACAAGTGCCTCATACCACAGATAGTTCCAACAAAGAGGCCAATCAATATTTGTGGAGAAAAAAGTACTCTTTTTTTGTCTTGAAATTTTTCACAAAGAGCCCTGTCATGTAGGCCAAGATCAAACATGGGCTCCCATTCATACATACTAGGCTTATATGTAAAAGTGTGTGCCACTACTATGTAACTGAACCCCACCTGTCCTTCCCTCTGCCACGTAGGGAAGGAAAGCCACAATTCTTGTCACCACGCACATCATGAGAAGAGGTGGAGGAGGAGGGTTGAGGTGTTGAGGCAGCGGCTTGAGCCGCAGAGGAGGAGGTCAGGGACGAATTGAAGGAGACATTCACTAGGTGACGTTGTCTAGGCTTGCACTTGGCCCCACTGTTGTCTCTGTGGGGGCGACAAGGCACACAAAAAGGCTTGGTATTTGTCAATTAAAAAATACTCACAGAAGAACAAGAAAGAAAATTTCTGAAAGCACATCAACTTCAAAAAATTTTCTTTTTGAATTAGAAGACTCAAAATTTTAATAAACATTTTCAAAAACAATATTTTAGCATATCATAACACTATATAAATGGCAAGTCAAATTTTATCCATATATGAAAATGCAAAGACAAGTCCCCCAAGTGGTTAACGTGTGCGAAAGAATCCATCTCATTTCATAAATTCCCTTGGAAAAAAGAAAATATAGCAGTAAATCATCCCAAAGATAATTAGCAAAATTTAAACTAATAATATTGTGCTACCAATCATGTACCTTTCACTGACTTTTTAATAAAAAAATTACAATGTCTTATACTAAAACATGCTAAGTAAGTAGTGCAGGCGAACATACTAAAAGCATTTGTTATAGCTAAATATACAATGCAGCCCCCTTATAACGAATTGATGAGAGAGCAGCATATTATTAACCACTTTTCCTGAAGAATTTCCACTTCAGGGGAGCATTTATTGATAAATAGTCTCTGTACAACTGTGACTTAAAATTTTGGGTCTTAACTCTATCAATGTATGAGCTGTTACAGAAATCACTGAAAGTTATAAAATTTCCTAAAAACAAAAACTGAAGTGCTTTCAGAAAACATACAATAAATGTTTTTCTAATGATTAACAGTATTTTTTGCAATAATTACGTCTTTTTACCATGTTGAATTGTGTTAATTTTCATCTCAAAGTTTACATTCCATCAACATGTATTTTACAAATTGAAACATGATTAAGAAAATGCAAGGGCTGTCTGATACAGAGTGATCAAACAATTTCTTATTCACATAATGTATTCTGTAAAAATTTAACTGAATGTTTTATTACCTTAATGTATAATATGTATACGGTACATGTTTCATTGATTTGACTATAATATTATGGCAGTGGTAAGTTTGAAATGTTCAGTTCTCCCACAACTGCTCAATAATGATAACACTTTCCACAAAGTGTTGATACACACTGCTGAACAGAAAAAAGCCACATAGACTAGGTTTGGGCATTGGGAAGAGACCAGCACCAGATTGAAGAAAACTTCACATTGGGTAACAAATTTGCTAATGCACATCCTGTTGCTTTCTAATGTCTACTGTCAGAACCCATTTGAAAAAAAACATCTAAAATGTAGCATTTCTGTTATTAATATGTGGATAACACCCAATGAAAATATCAGCATTTTTGATACTACTCATAGCATTATCTGGCCATATCTCAAAACTGTAGCAGCAGTGTTAATACTTACATCTCTAAGGGAACTGTAAACTCCGGACCTACATCTGAAATTGTTTCCCCTCTTTAAACATCTTAAACCGCCTCAGCTGTGCTATGGGAAACAGACTCTCTATGGGCACAACACGGCTCTCAGCTGATGATTTCAAAGTAAAAATTTAATGCAGCTTATTGCTCGTCTCATGTTCCATCCACCTTTGTTATAGGCAAACAGCTTTTGGCTGCTGCTCATTCAACACTAGAGTCAAATCAATGTAACTTGTACCACACATAAATTAAACATTAAGGTAAGAATAAGACCTAAAATTAAATTTTTGCACAAGGATTTATGCTAATAAAAAATTCATGAACACCCTTAATGAACATCCCTAGTACTTATCTAGCAACTTAATCCTACCTCAATTGAAAATATCTGGTGTTTTAAAATCCCATTTTGAAAAACACTTTACAATACACCAATGATATAGACATAATCCCCTCCTAGACCCAAATATCTAAATGGCATAGCCTAACCCAATGGATTCAAATCATAGGAATGCTAATCCGCATCTTCATCATCTCGTAAAATGACCTTGTGTGTACAACTGCAGGCTACATTACGGCTCCAGAATCCAGGATTCCATCTCTTGAGAGAACAACATCGGGATTGCAATGACCAAGTAGAAGACTTGAGCATTTGGCTTGTCTTTCCAGGAGGTCTAATTTCCACTGGAATGTGACATCCCACACCAATCAATTGCGTTATGAGTGAGCTGCAGTGCTTCCTTCGTTCCTCATCATTCTCACTAGCCATCAACTTCCCCAATGGCTGCAGACACTTCCAAAGAAATGGTGGTCAGTGATACCTGAGGTTCTTACCCTTAGCAGCTCTGGATGAGCGCTCCTGGGGAACCCATTCCTCTGGTTGTATTGAGGACTAGACTGAGGTGGCATCTATTTTGTGCAAGGCACAACAGGATAACCAGGAGAAGGTGGGAGGCTGGGTAGCTTGAGGTAGGCAGTCGAAGGTTAAGGCGTTGGCTCAAGGACTTGGGAGAGGATGGCAAGGCACACCTATATCAGGTGGACTTTGTGGTTGAACTATTTAAGGAACCACCACCAACTTCACAACGGCTTTTTGCCTCCCTTTTCTCTTGTTTCACCCTTCCACCACGGCATCCTCGACGGATTTTTTTCTTCTCTTTAGCAGTCCTGCTTTGAATGGTGAAAGAAACAGGTCAAGGCACAGTTTTCTAATGCCTTTTCAACAGGGGGGAGGCAACTTTAAACAGAGCCTCAATAAGTAATGCAACAATGCTGTACTTGCACAATCCAAAAGAGGTTTCCCAAAAAACAAACCACAGCAGAAATGTCTACTTCAAGGGAAGCAAATCATGTGCCACGAAATCCTCCATATCTACCATCAGGAACTTCAGCTTGTTTAGAGTCAGATCCCAAAAACGAGAGCCATACTTGCATCCGCCTATATTCAGGGAAAGGTCACAAAGAGAATTTATCCCCCATATTTACTATGCCTAAATTTAGCTATCATACAGTGAACATAGTAAAAGAACAATTTATTCTGTGTATAAAAAAATTATACATCAAATACATAAAAATAGAAACTGGGAAAATTACATAAATGTGCAAATACAGCATAGTTGAGTTTCAAACAAAGGCGCTCTTCCTCAGTGCCAACAGGCCACATTGGAGGCAGCCACAAGAAAGAAACAACAAAGAATCAAAAAAATAAAAACACAAACTATGAATCCTGTAACCAAAACCACTTCAGTCATAGCATTAGTATTCTTTCTTACTAACATGGGAGCCCAATTTGTGAAATACATGTAAAACTATTTATTAGCTTCCTAACTAAGTTTACGTGGAGTTGATGCCATACGTATATTGTCATAACCTGTCCTGACGAAATCTCGAGGGAACTATGTATTCTCCTGCAAACTATATTCGTCATAACTAGCATGCATAAAATGAATTCCACTATATTTGGTTTCACTTTAAGACCATTAATTAGGTCTAACTATTAGCAGAAAATGTAAACAGAATCGTGCTGGTAAGCTGTAAACAATTTAGATTAACTTTTTTAATCTAAAATAAAACATTAATGGAATGTTATGCCTAATGCGGTAAATGAAAGTGTGACATCATCATCATGTATAATAGTTCCATTTACCTGGAATTGAATCAATGTTGGCCGAAAGTCTAAACTGAATTTATTACAAATTCAAAGATTCCAGAGTGTCAAATTAATGTATCGGCGTGTTTACAGGAAACTATTTCATTTAAAAGTTACAAGGCCCATTTGTTAACAATTTCAATATTAAATCATTAAAGATGTTTGCATTGAATCAGTCAGGTCATTCTGTATTCATTTAACGAAGAAATTAGTCCACACACAATGATTAAGTCACACTACCACAGGAAACTATTATAAATATGCCATATTTTCCTAACTGATCGACCCATGACTTAATTAAGACACAGGTATGTGTCAGCCTACGCAATGTATATCTTTCAGTAATTAAAGAGATTAAAGAGAGGTATAACATTTAACTGCTAAAATAATGTATGGAATCCCTATTTATATCCTATAAATTATTGGCAATGTTTTAACCTATCTCTATAAGAAGGTAGGTCACCCAATGAACTTGTCACTACTCTTTAAGGTTTTACACAATGTTTAGCTTCCAAGCAGAATTTCCAAAAGGATAATAAAGAATGTTATATCACAAGCCTCTTGATTGAATAAAAGTTTTAAAAATATTTTAAATGATTAACAAAGACCTAGGTTATGTTGTCGTATAACATCATCAGGTGCTATAACCAAGAGACCTAAGTTATGCCCAACCAATAGCGGAAATACCTAAGTCCCACTATCATGGAGTATAGGGCTACATATATTTTTTCACCACTTTCCATACAGTATGAATATCATGGACATCCATGTTAGAAGGGCAAAAAAATTGGGTCCCAGTGAAGCTCATATGCCTCATCATTACAATCCAAAGATTAGTTGACTACAGCCCTCCACATACTTTCCTATCTAGTGCTAATTCTTTTGCCACTTGGTGGTAGTTCTAATGTCTCTCATATTATTCAATATATATTTGTCCCTCAGCTTTCCCCTTGGGGCCTTCCCTTCAATTTCTCCTTCTATTACATTCTTCACGAATTCTATATGATCTCAGGGTGTACCCTATTCAAATGGTTCTATTTCCTATCATGCACTCAAAACTGATTTATCTTCTTCTGGTCTACTGTCTACACTTACTCATTTCTAACTATTCTCACACTTGATCTTCAGCATCCTCCAGCACCATGTTTTGTTTCTATTCTTCCCTGGTTTGCTTTTCCGATAGCCCATTTCTGATCCATAGTGTGTCATGCTCCATATGAACATTTTCATGTACTGCTTCATCGTTTAAAGGGACTCTTCCTTCAACATAGAACAGTAAAGTCCGCTAAAACGAGAGCTGATAAATGACGAAAAAATCTCTCATTATAACACTCACTCGTTATAGCCGAGGATCATTTAAATTCACCTCTTTCGGCACTTATAACGGCACCAAAAGTGGGAGAAAATGAACCATGAAGTAGTTATATCAATCCAATTATAAATCCATTGAAAATAGTTTGTTTCATTAAAAATATTTTAAAATATTGTCACCAAAACTCACGCACTCGTAACTAATGTACGTCATGCATTGGTAGTATCTTTGGCAACGATTCATGAACAATCATAGATAAGGTATGACCTACGGTTAACACAGACAAATGGGACCACCCAATGGGATCTCCTTCACTCTTGTTAGAGCTGGTGAAAAGTAGATTATCCCTTGTTTGTTTGCTCCCTCCCTCTCTGACATTCAACTAATCCCTTCTCTTGCATGTCAATGAAAAAGGGACCTGAAAAGGGGACCTCCTGTTGATTGGTAGTCACTTCCTCCCAGTCTGACCTTCAACTAATACCTTTTCCTGCATTGTCTAAAAGTCTAGCTCATCGCTCCATATGTTCTTTTATTCCGATTGTTTGGACGAAATAGCACCAGGAAATGAAACACAGATTCCAAGATAAGTTGTACAGTAATTCCCCAGGAAAGTCTGTGGCATAAAATCACCAAGTCTCCACTCGTAAATTAACCAGAAAGACTCTCGTAAAGCCTTCCTTACAATGTAGTGTGTGGTCAAATCCTGCGAGTTATGCAACCCGAACATCAGTTACCGCAAAATCTACTCTCTATAGCAATAGTGCAGATATGACCACTCGTAACAACCGGCGGAACTCCCTATGTTTTTACACATGGACCAACCAACGCAAAACAATCACTCACTATAGCAATACTCTCGTTATAAGCCATACTTGCTATAGCGGACTTCTACTGTAGTTGTCTCTTCACCATGATTGCCTTCTTAGCTTGAGCTAATCTACACCTGATATCCATACAGATTCTTTCTGCCTATGTCACCCTGCTTCCCAGGTAATTGGAAGGATTCCACCTGTTCCAATTTTTCTACTTTGTGTGTAACCTACATTTATCTATTTCCTTTATTGCCTCTTATAAGTAAAAATTTGAGCAGTCCTGGTGAGAGGTTACACCCTAGCAAACTCCTTTTTTCTCTCTGTTAAGGCCATCTAAGGACCATTAGCCAATCTCATTTTATTTGTTTGCATAGCTCCCTTATTTTAGCGTCTATATTTCTTTCATTTTTCATTCACATCGTCATGACTTAATTCTGGTACAGTTGGTATATAACTCTTCTATCATTGTAATTAATGTCTAGTTTCTTCATCAACTTAAACATCTAATTCCATTCAAAGCTGTCAAATACCTTTTCCATGTCCATGTATGTCTATGTATATTTAATTTCTCATTATTTCTACCAGTATTCTATTCCAGCAAGTCGAGCGTAGCATCTCGTCCCTCTATTCTTTCAAATTCAAAATGTTTCTCTGAAAGGTTTTCTTAGATGTTTCTTTCTGTCCATTTAGTCCAATCAATATAAAAATTTTCACACATTTTGGAGTAAAAGATAGCCAACAGTTGGGGTGACATCTAAAGACAGCCAACTATTGATTTGACTAATTGGTTGATTCATAATGCTAGTATTTTTCAGGCATGTGACATTGAACTCAGAATTTGGTGTTTCTTGCATCTCTCCATCTTGGTTTTCTTTGGAATGGCAATCACTTCACCCTTTACTTAGTCCTCCCGCAATCTACCCCATCCATAACAATCCCTAATTATTTCAAACATATCTTCAGATTTAACTTTAGAGCCTTGATCATTTCTCTGCAGATTCTATCAATTCCTGGTGCCTTGTTTATATTGAGGTAATTCACTTCAGCATCGAATAGCTTCATCTTGCTCACTTTGTTCAAATCTGTCAACAAGCTGTTTTCCCAGAGGTTTCGGCCCTTGGTACAATTCCTCGATACATCCTCTTCTTCTTGTATCTTCACTTGGTTCTTGCACCAGGCTGATGAGGACAAGTCAATTCTTGTTGCAGAATTCTATTAGTTTAACTTCTTTAGAATGCTTTCAGAGCTCAAATTGCATTATTCTATTTCCATCTTTTTCCTCTCCAAGTGCTGTGTTCCAATTTCCCATTATGATCAGGTTCTCTATTCCTTTCAATTCGCTGAGTATTTATTCCAACTGCTTATATACTTCTATTTCCTAGTCAGTATTACTGGATGTTGGCATGTAAACCTGTACTGTCAATATGTCTGTCAGCTTTACTTCTAGTTTCACTATAGGTTAAGGTTTTTATTTTATTTATATAGATTAAGGTAGAACAAAGGGTGACCTACAGAGAAAAATCTAACATCAATGGCATATGTGAGGTGTATACCGTAATCATACGGAGCCATGTTTCAAAGGTTACTCAAGGAACAATGAATTAGGGACTGGAACTCTACCAAAGATCCTAGCATTACCAATTAAAACTTTCAGAAGTTATCTTACAATTCCAAAATGGTATTGGTGAGAAACAGGGATGTGGTCCATGAAATTATTTATTCAGGCATTTGCTAGCACAATATGAACTTGTGGAACTTTAGAAACTGACCTAAGAACTAAAAATAATTTGTGCAAAAAAATAAATATTTTTTAAAAAGCCATAGAAAATTATTTCTGTAATTAATTAAAATTTTAATAAAATCTGTAAGAAAACATGCAACTTGTTGGATATGCAGTATACTATATTATATCAATAACTGTTATTATTACAAAATTCACTGAAAACTCTTACTTCAATGACAATGTCATGCACTAATGACAGCTGAAACGTTTTTTACAAATAAATTCTACTGAGGGGCCCATAAACTGGCGAAATTCCATATTAAAACAATTTTAACTGCAATACTTTGTATATCTCCACAAAATTAGAAATGAGTATGATCGGTTTCAATGATAATCCTTATGCTATGGAAAATTTGTTTTTCAAAATAGAAAAAGTCTTAAGGACAAAGTACGATGCTAAAAATTGAATTAATCAAAGAATGGTTGATTTTTTAATAATAGGAATGTGATGACTCTATCGATTCCAGTCCCATGGACCACTTGACTCCTTATCTCCTTTATTAAATTCTGTGTTTCAACAATTTAAATCAAAAGATTTTTGTCCTGATATTCCATTCACCATTGCAGCTGAACTACAGTTTGGCTGTGGTTGAGCATTCTTAAGATTCAAATAATTGGATTGACTCAATGATCAACACCTTCAGTCATACTTTTCCTCACTGAATATTGCTAACGAGAGACATGAAAATCATTGGAAGTCAGACATGATTTGCCTATTTTTACTCAATAATGTATTTACTCTAAATTTTGTCTGCCACCATTAAATTTGATCTATACTTTGCCTGCACACAGCTTTACCATGCATTCTGAAAAATTGGGTTACTTTAACAATTGAGTTCTTTAATGGAAATTCTTTTCAATATATATTTGCTTACAGCTCCCACTTTATCAAGTATTATACACGATTCATGAGATTGGGCAATGTGCAGCATGCACAACGAAATCATCTCTCTTGAGGAAAGGAATACTCGAAGATAGTCACCTGACCTATAGTATTTTATTGGTAAATTGGGATTAATCACATGTTCCTCATACTATAATCTAAAGTCAACAAAAGCAAAATATGAAATTCACACATCCAAGTGATGTAAGCAAAGAGCTTACCTTTCTGAGCCCCATGCTCCATCAGATTTCCGATCTCCAACAGGCATCCCACTTGAAGAAGAACCAGTGACATAAGCCCATGACCCTCCTCCACCTGGCCCACTGCCAACCCCAAGGCCTCCCGAACCACTACCCCCGACAACACTATTGCCTCCAAAAGACTTCCCAGATCCAGACATGCCTCCTCCACCAGACCTCCAAGCATCACTCGAGTGATCCGAGTATCGCCCCTCACCTGGAATTAGAAATTTAAATGTTAAAACAGCACAGCAGGATTAGGTAAATGAAGAATGTGTAAAGGTTTAGGGTGGCAAAGCAGAGGGAGGAAAATAAATATTTTAGCAGGCATAAAGAGATGAAAGAAGCAAGTTCAACTGAAGGCTGATTATTATTAAAGCTAAACACAATTAGGACATTCAGAAATTGCAGGTTCTGAACAAACAAGAAAAATGTATTGATATGACACCATTTGTCTGAAACCTAGAACTACCTAGGTAGAATACCAATGAGTGACAAATTATAAAGAGTAAGGATTTCCAGACAAGTTCACAAAGTTTTTCTCATTTATAATAATAATAATGTTGTCTTTATTAATCAGGTAAAATTAGGTCCTCCTTTTTTTTCTCTATTCTCCTTCCTCTCTTTTTATTTCTCTATTTCCTTTGGAACAATTACCGGTTTAAAAACATCCATGCTCGAAGCAGGACTCAAACCTGGAACCTATGGGTTAGCAAACAGACACTCTACTCACTAGTCTAACCCAGTCGGCAAAGTAAGATTTGAAAGACATCAAAGCATACCAGTACAGAAAAATAACTAGAAAATATCTCCTAAATTTTCAGCTAGTGTTTCTAGAGTTAGGAACAAGGAAGCGTACAGAAGAGTGAAGGAAGCTAAGTCAATGTGGAGTACTACAGTATAATCTCGATTTTACTCAAGTGATGAAGCGGTCCCAACCATCCCTCTATGCATTCTTATGGAGTTATTATTTGATATTATGTAAATTCGATATAACGATTTTACGAAAAGCCTTTTTGGTTCCCTGCGGGAGTAGATTATCGTTTTTATGAAACAATACCACAGAACTTAATGACACTGCATGAAAATTGGGAATATTCTCGTCGATTTTAATGGCAGTCATTGATTAAAGTAATTCCATATACTACTGCGCAATGCGACAGTACCAAATTATTGCATGGTTTCTATTCCATTATCATGTTTCTCTCACATACCTATTTCATCACATTGTTCGGTCATGGGCTCCATGCGTCTACTTGTTTACGACCTGAATGACACAAATGTTACACTAACTAATCAGAACTCAACACACTGCCCTGGATAAAGATATTGACTTTGAGATAGGAACCCCCAACAGTTGTTCCATGTGGGAATATTTCCAGTAGCCTGCAAGCAAGCTGTGTCATCACACTAGCGTGCTTTGTTGAATGGGATTCTATACACAGTTTACATTGGTCAAAAATAAAGGAAATGAAGCGAAGAACCAAATCATTTCAAGGTGCTAGAGAATACAATGCAATTACAAAGAACTATTTTTTATAATTATAATTAAAATAGATGGTATCAGGTGCCATGTGGGCACTTAAAAATAAGAAAATTTTACCATTTACGAAATCAATTAAATTTTTGCATTGAACCTTATCACAGAAAAACTTTACGCTTCGAATCTTACTCATTGAAACAGAATTGACGACTTTCTTACAGAAGAGTTGCTGGCCCACGTGAAAAATTGTTATGCACACAGTTACGATATTTCTCTTCATTCATACAATATGTAAGGATTTCACAGCGAGAATTTCAGCCTGCATAAAGAAACTGGGGTGCGGTGGTAGCGTAGTGGTAGTGAGCTGGACTATGGAGACTAGGGTTGTAGGTTCGAGTCTTGGTGACGACAATTTCTTCATCATTCGACAATATTAATTTCCATAAAGTCAGATCCTACGATACGCAACCACCGGTGAAAGGCATTAGTTCCATCAGAAGGCACTGTGAAGATGATCGGTCCGGAATTAACTGTGACGGCTGTGGGTGAGAGTGAAATTTATGGAATCGGCCGTAGCACTGCGAGATGGAAGGTAACGGGAAACCGCCACATTAATCTCCCTAGAAAACGCCTCATCGAGGGTTCCAGCCAACCACGCCTCATCAAGGGTTTCAGCCAACCAATCTTTGAATTCAAATAGTGATAGCAATGAAAAAAAAAACTTTCTCTGCGACAGAAACATGATGATGAGACAAAAAATGTGGCAAAATTGCGATTAGCCCTGGCAGGGGGTGTTTGCCAAATCATGAAAAAGCACTAATAATACTTCACAGATTCAGACAAAGCTGAGTGATTTCCCTGCCAATCATGGGTTGTGACATTTAGCTGCTGGTGCTGCTGCCTGAGAGGGAAAGAGAAACTCATTTCCACCTCTGTATATGTAGTGGTCTAGGAAAGACTAGACTATCTACAGTTGTAAGAGTTGGAGGACGACAAAGAGGAAGAATTTTCTCAAATATTTATATTTGTATTTAATTTTCTGTTAATTGGAAAATAAAAAAAGAGGATAAAATGGATACTTCACCTCAACTTAAACGGAGAAGGGTAATTTCTATTGCAGAAAAACTGAAGATGATTGAAGAATATGACAAGAAAAAAAACAACTTATCAGAAGTGTCAGACCTCTTCAATATACCAGTGTCAACTATATCCACCATTCTAAAAGGTTGGAAGGAAATTGAAACAGCAGTGAATTCTGGGAAACCTTTACAAAGGAAAACCTTAAAGGGAGCAAAGTTTGACAAATTAGAGGAAATAATCTGTTAGTTCTTCTTCATAGGCCATAAAGCATTCCTTTGAATGGACCAATCCAGCAACAGAAAGCTGAAGAAATCGCATTGAAGAAGAACATAGACAATTTTTAGACTTGGTTTAGCAAGTGATTTTGCATTATATTTAAATCATTTGTGCGCACCACAGATGTCAAGTATAGAAGAATATTTAGCAATTGATGATGATGCCCTGACAAAATCTCATGGTCAAACAAA
>WURS02000018.1:5754583-5768789 GCA_011762765.2 Rhinocypha anisoptera
CAAGATTTAGGGCTTATGTTATGTCTAAGTTACGTCCTTAAGTTATGTTCTTATGTTCAATGTGAACCGGCCTTTAGTCTCCACCTGGTTAAAGTTGTGGTTGTCAAAAAATTATTTTAGACACTATATATACATGTAACTTCTGAAGTTTGAAAACATTTTGAATTCAAATAAACCGTTATTGAACACACAGTAGTTAATGATTTGGGATATTAATTGACCTTAACAGCCTCATTGCCTCTTCCCTCTGCCTCTTTTCTATTTCTCGCTGGAGAGCAGTACTTTCACGCCGCCTTCTTTCCTCTTCACGGAGTTCTCTTTCCAGCTCCCTCAGCCGCTGCCTTTCCCTCTCATCCTGAAACGGTGAACATTTACCGTAAGGAAGGTAATAGACCACAACATTTTCTTGGACAGTCAGCATGTTAAGAAACAACAAATATTTGTCATGCATGTATATGTAAGCCAGAGAGGCAGATAGCATCTTCATTATGTATTACCTTATCCTTATATACACACTTTTGATCTTCAAGATATTGAATCAAAAGGTAAAATTTCACTGAGAGACATGTCCCAAGTACAGAAATCAATAGTCAAATAATATGTGAGACTGATGAAACCTTCAAATATTTGACTTAACTCTGGGATCAAGTTAAAGATTTTTTTTTTCATATTAGGTGAATTCTCATAATTATAATAATCAGCTACTATTGCTCAACAGCATCTTTTGAATTGTCCTATCTCCAATGATTTTATTGTAATCAGTATCAATAACACACATCATTAGAACCAATCAACAAATCTAACCAGGTTTACTCACAAAACAATGAAAACTTGTAGTCAACCCTTCATATTTGTAAATAGCCTGTGTCATTAACAATTAAGTATAAACAATCCTTTTGCTTTACTTTTTATATAATTGAAAAGGGACAATGATAAGATAATTCTAGTTTACTTCATCAGATACAAAGTAGTATCACAACATTTATGAAAGAAAAATTCAAAGTGGTGTAATATAAGTAACAAAATCGTCCAGCTGTGTATAATGTTATGTTACTCCAATTGAAGTAGTAATGCAGCAACACAAAATGACACACTCATGACAAAATGGCAGACTAAACTTACCCTGATCTGATCAAATGTGAGAACGCCAGCAGGGCCACTGGCAGGTATCCCTCCAGACATGTTTCGGTGGTGGGGACGTGCCCCGCCCTCCATAAAAACCACAGGCACATGGGCACGGGAGTCATGTGGTGCTGGCTTTGTGCGATAGGGACTGCGACTTCTCGTGCGTGATTGAGACAAATGGGGTCTATAACGACTTCCTCCACCACTCCCTAGACTACCTCCTGTCTTCACCTTTTCTCCAGCACCCCGCCTTTCACGAGAAACTTCTCGACTCTTACTCTTCTCATTTGCACGTCTTCCTTCACGTTTCACATCTGGAAGTTTACCCTGAGACCCCTTCTCTTTGGCACTCCCTTCTTCCTTCCCTATTGCGAGATGATAACATTACCAAGTGCACGAAACAAATTCCCTGACACCCTTCTTAACAATTTATTCGACTGCTGCTGATGGCAGAACTGTAGAAATCCGTGACATGAATTCAATAACATGAAATTCACCACTCACCAAACAAAATAATGCATTGTTGCTATAAAAATAAGTCAAAACACCTTATGAAAGAGATTGTAAAATATTTTACCTACAGTTACTTATGTAAAAAATCATGACTTGGTAAAATTTGATGACAGAGACAAGAAAGGAACAAGTGCATTAAACGGTGACAAGCTTTCATTGAATGACCCTTAATAATATATGAATAAAAATCAGTAAGAAATAGGTCCAAAAACTTCAGATTTTATCATTACTTGTTCATTCATACAATAAAGAAGAGCTTTACAACCATTCAAACTTAAGATTCCATATGGCCACTCAGTGATGAGAAAAAGATGTTTTATATCTTTTACAACAACTTCTTTTGTTTTAAAGAGCATAAGTGTCGGTAAATCTATTGATGAAGGATTAGTTCTGATAATGTTAAACCTTGGTGTTAATAAATATCTCTATTGTTGTTTTACTGGAGGTTCAAGTTTCAGGTTTGTGGCATAAGGTGAAAAATGGACACTATCTATTAATGCTTGAATAATATATATTTGTTAAGAGACAAAAAATGTCTTTTAGCATACAACACAGCATAAAACATGATACAAATTGATATCAATTATACTGAGATTGATTGTAGAGTTTTCTTGTAACTGAGAAAACTGGTATCCATAATTTTTAGTCTGATTCCATTTTCAAACAAACCAAATTCCATTTTCAAACAAATTGTGAAAGGTGAAAGAGGATAATCCTCAAAACTCAAATCTACAACTTTATGACCCTCACTGTAACTGGAGGCATATGGATCTAAAGATTTAAAATTGCACAAGCAGCTAATTTAATATTAAAAGAGTACATCAAATGACTTCACATTTCCCTATGTTATATGTAGATACAGAAACGAAATCATGAGGGTTTCAAGTAGCCAGGAAATGTACCAATCAAATTTCCCCATAATTAGAATAAAACATCTTTTATGCCCCCTAAGCTGAAAAAAGGAGTAACGAAATAACATTTAAGCTTATTATATCATTAACTTACCAGCCTTCTTTGTGTCCTTCTTCTTCTCATCTAGAGGAGAAGATGGTTTTTCTGTTGTACCACTACCTTTTTTCTCATGCCTTTTCTTTTCCTCATTCTTCTTCAATGTTACTTTGCTGCTTTTCTTTGGAGGGCCAGTAGAATCTCCTTTAGCCTAAACAACACAAAGGAATTGCCAGGTTTTATCAGCTACAGGTAACTTAACTTTATTCACATATGTTGGATGTGATAACAATTCTTATGAGGAAAGGGTAATTGTTCTCAGATGGTATGGAGAATTCACTAATGACAATGCTCAAGGAATACATATTCCATGGGTATTGTTGCACATAAAAAGGTCTTTAATAAGGAAGATACCTAAACTAACATTGATCCTACCAACTTGCATTTACAAAAAGGAACCATAAGTAAACAAAGCAAGATTCTTGCTCCATCTCTTGATATTTCTTGGGTATTCTTAAAACATGCAATAGTTTCTCCCAACCAATTAATTCCTAGATTTAATTTTCTGTGACCCTCTCATAAGAATATTCACCAGTCGTTTAAAAAAAAACTAGAAAAAAAAGCCAATTGTGCCAGCTCCGAAGTCAGCATAATCAAAGAATTGTGCATGCTAAGTGATTTCAGAAAAGTAAATTATCCTCAAGGGACACCTACCCTTTCCACAGATATCATCCTCCCATGCAGTTCTGTGCGGTGAAGGTGTTGGATACAACGGCTTGCATCATCACTTGTTGCCATTGTCACATATCCATAACAACGGGCTCCAGGGGTTCGTGCATTAGTCACTACCTTCGCACCAATAACCTAAATATAAATACAGTTTTTAATTTTTATTACTCCAAAACTTATATACACAGACAATATTACTATATTTAAGTTTGAGAGCAAAAAACAGGATTATTCATTCTAATTAAATAATACGGTTAAAACAGGGCCTTGGTAGTAGGCAAAAGTGACAATGGGATACCAAAATGAAAAGGAATTTTAATGGTGTAAAATGCTAGGTAAGCAAGATAAAGGAACTTACACTGTGGATGGAACTTAAGCACATAGAAATGAAACAACTAATTACCTTTCCATATTTGGAGAAAACCTGCTTCAAACCAGTGGCACGAGTTGCTGATGATAAGCCACTAACCCATAAATTTCTGCTGCTGACAGCAGCAGCAACACTAACTGCATTCTTTGCACTCTTCTTATCACCTGATTGGAAAATTGAATATGCACTTAGACAACAGAATGTTAATTTAAATAACTGAAAAATAAACTTCATCGATTTTTCTATGGCACACACTATTTGCTTGAAGTATCAAGATTTAAGTTACATGCAATTTCAAAAAGGCCCCCACCAAAAAGTAAATGTGATTAATCTTTAAATTATTCCCAACACTAGTCTGCAGAAATATTCAAAATCATTTAGGATAAATTACAAATACTTACCCTTTCCATCTTTGGCTGGTGATTTGGAATCCTTGGACATGGCTCCACTATTAAAAAAAAATAAAGACATACATTATGTTGTCAGGTGTGAAACCATTTCTATTTATAGAAACAACTTTATTTTCAATATTAGATCATAATGAACTATAGAAATTACTTCCAAAAGTTTTAATCGATGTACATAAAGGTTTTTGTTGAACTATCTTTGTAAGTAACAGCATGCACCTCATTGACTACTCTGTTACTCCTAGCACTGCAACCACCCTTACCACTGTAGAATCCTTTCATTGATCAGTCAAAGAGTGAAGGCTTACTTTTCCCATTTGCACTTTCTCCTGCATAAACAAGTGGATGCAGGGATCTTGTTGCTCAATCCCAGTACCCAAGACCCGTGCCTTTTACAAATGTTAGTAGGTATTCCTTAAGAGCAATAATTTGGAATCTTCTTCACACGTGCAGTCCTTCAGCAGAAAAAAATGGGACATGCCTCCAGTAGTTCAATCCCGCTATCCATGTCCTAAAGCTTCTTTTTACATGTGTTAGCAGGGATTCCTTCTGAGACCATTTAATTTAAAATCTGTGATTCAATGTTACTCCAAAGATGTTTTTAAAAAGTGGCAGCCTTCCCTCCTTGAGCAATGAAATGTGCCTTTTCATCCGTAAATCACTATGCTGTCCATCTTAAACATATGTTTGGAATTCCCTATTATCTTATTTTTCCCTAATCTATGGTCACACCCACACTTTCCAATAGGTATTGTGTTGAAAATGATTTTGAACGAGGTCAGCTTCTCTGGTCTCCGTTTCAATGCAACAGGCAGATGAAAGATGGGACTGGATACCCTTTCTACACGAGACTAGTTACCCTTTCCCCAACAAAAAAATGTACTTGCATGCAAATACATTTTTTTAACTTGCCAAGGAATGTTCGCCTAGTAATTAACACTACTCTTTTCAGACATTACAGCTCAACTACCGCACGCATGGACCCTCATCCTGATACATTTCACTCCAAAAAATGAATGATCAAAGACATTGTATTTGCAAGATCAGAAAATGGAGACAAGAATGAGCGACGTTGAGCCAACATCCAACCAACCTCTTCCCTTTGTCTGTCCCCATTCTCTCTTCCTTCCTGTTACTCGCTGACTTTTCCTCTTTGTCACCCTCTCCACCCTCCCCTCCAACGCCACCTTCTGTCCTCTCTGAAGCAGCCGCCGCCGATGAGGAGATTGAAAGCCCACCATCGGCCTGTGATCGTTTCTCCTCATCGTCCTTAGCTCTGGCCACACCTCCCTCCTCTTCGCCCTCTCCCTTACGGCTCCTCCTCTCCTTCACCTTCCCCTCTATGTCCTCTTCTGCCTCCTTAGCATCTGAGGTCGCTGCTGTTGATCCTGCACCAGCAGCAGAGGTCCCACCACCTGTGCTGCCATCTCCGGCTGCTCCCCACGAAGACGCCACATCTGTCTTCGACTCCAAAGACTTAGGCCCTACGGCCCTGCCACTATCCCGACCGTTGTTCGCATCTACCGCAACAGCAAGCAGACATGGACAGTGCACCGAGGTTGGGAAAAAAAAAGGTGGGACGAGTCATTAGCCTCACTCACCCCCTGGTATGGGCAGAGGGTGGCAGAGCCCGTGATTGGCCCTGCTGGAAGAATGAACGGCTACGACAGCTGTCCCGCTGGCATGTCACTAGCTCACTGAAAGAGTGGATGGTGTGAATCCTCCTCTCATGTGCCTGAGGGTGAGTTAGCCCCGACTTACCTAAGCCCAGGAGTAAGGCTTTAAGTGTGGTCGTTGTTGTAGACAAGCCGAGCGCTTTGAAGGAAGATTGCCCGTCACCCTCTTTACCAAGCTTCGGGTCTCTCCCACAAAACATGGAAGGGATAGCCCACAGGAACTCTGTAAACTTCTTTGGTTGACATGGAGATCAGTGAGCCGACAAGGTTGATGGCTGGTCAGGATGCCACGGTGGCCATGATGCTTCAAATAGATTCCAGCAGGAAACCAACAGCATCTGAGATGACGACTCGGCACACCAGCTTGGAGAGCAGCCTCTTCTCATTTCATGTAGACTTGATGAGCCTGCACGCTAATCCCAGGCAGAAAGAAACACATCCATCCACACAAACACACACACACAAAAACTATTTTTTTGGCCGTGATAGAAAATAGAAGTACAACAGCAAGAAAATTGGCCGGCTTCAGCACATCGAGCAGGGTCTGGATAACAGGCATAAATGATTTTTAATTATGTGGAACTGAATGATTGTTAATTATATAGAATTTGTTCACATGCTGCTAGTAGGCAAGATGATTTAGCTAATTTTCTATCGACTGAAATAACACCCACAACATGGACCACTGAACGATGATTAAATATTTTATGATCCCATTAATGAACTCTGATTCTTACCGAAGGATTAGAAGTAAGTGATAAAAAAAAACCATGAGAAGATAGCAAATAACTTAAGAAATATACATTGTGATAATAAATTCAAGAATGAAAATAACCTCAATGACTGTATAAAATTACCCTATTAAGGTTTGGAAAGAAGTACAGAATAAGAACAAAAAACAATGGTTAACTTCCCTAACACGAAACTGATCAATTGTACAAAAATTACAAGGATTCTTATTGCACATCATGGAGAAGGACAATATCCAGATACAAATTGAATTTGAAATAATCAACAAAACCCAAAAAAGATATATAATTAGAGATGAAATTAAGATGTGTCATTTACCTAAGGAATCCTATTCATGGCATCCCTCGGCCAAAGAAGGCATTTAAAATTCAGAATGAACTTTCCTGATTGAGGTTCAGAAACTTCATGAATGTTTTTTAACTAAGCCAGGTGGGCTAGCAGAGTGAAGAATGTAGCCATAAAAAGGCTGAAATGAACATTAGAAGTCAATGTGCCTATCATCACAAAAATGCATCAACTGAAAGCAAAGATTTGAAGGAATCACAGAACAATGTCTCCGTAGTAAAAACATGTCTGTGGAAAATTCAAGACTGATTGAGAGGAAAATTTAATTCAGAAATAAAAAAATTTATCCACCAATCAATAAAAATGTGGACAAGATAATAAGAGTTCAACTGAGAAAAAGACCAAATTTGAAGACTTAATGAAAACAACAAAATGAAACTTTTACGAAACCAATCTGATTCAATTTTACATCCCTTGAGCCACGAAAATTTTTGGAAAAACAAAGAAACCACAACAAATATTTGGAAATAATGTGTCCTTCAGCAAAACACTTATCATAAGTCTCTTATCACATTACTTACTCAATTCACTCTAAAAAAACAAAAGCTATTTATATCTGTGTTATTGCCACAGAGAAGATAACTACATCTACAACATTGTATTGAAATGTAGTGCAGGACCAAACAAAGCACTCTCAAGCCATTGAACTAATTAAAAAGGATTCTTAATGATACAAAAATTTGCAACATTTGATTACACTTCCACATGTGTAAATCCAGACCCTGTTTCCAGGACAAACTGAAAGGTAGCAGCATATGGTAGAAGTCCACTGTAATGAGTGCTGTTGATAAAACTCAACATTACGTATCATAGTGCTATCTGTAAGCAAAAATGAACCGTGACATCTGTAACACTGTGTCGAAACACTTGTTTAATAACCCACACTTTTTGTATTAATAATCATTCCGTCATGAAGCAGTCCATGCATTACATACAACTTCTTTGGTGATATTTCAAGAAAACAATGGATTAGCCATTCCTGGGAATCTAGTTAAGAATTACATTTTCTTAATGTAGCTCATCACCAACTTGGTGATGAGAATTTCAAAATAATTCTTTAGCTAAGTCCAAATCCAAAATCCACTTATAACAGCAAAAAAAAGCCACTGAAAAAATCTGATAAGTAAAATAATATGGAATCAGTAAATGATCAATACAGAGCATTGTTTCCTATTAAGAATGTTGCTCATGAATACCCAGCAATGTAACCCCCTTCCTCATTTCAAATGAATGCCCTTAATACTCTACAAGATGAGCTATGATTAAAGCAAGGATAACTTGTAGCAGGCCTGATCTAATTTCATTGCCCTTTGAAGTGATTACTACTGCCATAATACTGTTTTAATGCATTTATAAGGCTTTTACAGACATAGGGCCCTTAATTATGCAACCCAGTAAGCAACCTTATGAAAGTTTATATAATGAAAAACCAATACTAATAACCAGGGGATATATTGTTCCTTGCTCTAAAACAGAAACAATGACAAAGTCAAAGGGCAATATTGTCACTATGAACCCATTACAGAGCAGACTTTTACCATACATTATTTCTATGGAAGTGAATGTAGCAACAAAATAAATACGTATATACATCTTTTGTATTGCTTTACATCAACTGCACAGTTTCATGCCAATTACATTTTCACACCACTCCAGAAAATTATCTTCTTTCTGCAAGATTGTAAGCAGGTTCCACTGAGGAAATTTGACTGGATCAATGCAGAGAGCAATTTGTATATTTAGCCAATAAACCACTTATTTCACACCATTTAAGGTGAATTGTTAAGGACATTTCATTACATAGAAACATCCCACCATGTTTCACAAAGTAAGTAAAATCAAGAGCCATTTACACAATTTAACAGCTGCGTAGAATAACTCACTAACCACCTCATTAATTGAGGGTTTAGGCATAACCATTATAATTTAAACCAGGAGAAAATTTATGATTACCATCTTGAAAGTCCCATTTTTACTGCTTCTTCGGTTCCAATAAAATTAATGATGATATCACTGTTGAAGAAACCAAAGCGGCCAGGCAGGAACTTTCACTTTGAGTGCAGCCTTGATATTTCTCATCAGGATAATCAACAAAATCTTATGACGACAACAGTTGTTTGCTGGCCACTTAAAATCACAACTACTTGCCGATTCAAACGTTGACTTTTCTTCATATTATGCCAAAAGCAGGTCACTTATTTTTTAATGTAATCTCATGAAAATCAAGTAAACATTTGAAAACGTATCATAAAAATGAAGGATCACAACCTTTCCAGTTAAATGAATTTATGAAGAGTTCTCAGATGGTGTTGTTATAATATCTAATAGAAATATTTATCCTCATTCCCCTTCAAGTGTAACTCCACATTGAAAATAATTCAATGATTAAGATGTTTCAGCTTCTTGTAGGCATTCCACTTATTACAAGGGTTGCATCTGGGATATCAAATCCAAATATTTTCCATGTGCTTTTGTGCACACTTTATAGAGGTTCTGGATCTTAAAGCGGTTCCAAATGGAATAACCAATTTAAAAATTCAGGATGATAACTTTCTTTAGTTGCCTAAACATCACTTAAAGCACAAATACTTGTCAGGTGATGACTTCTTCATATCATGCCAAAGGAGATAATTTATTTTTGGAATTTAAATACACGAAAGTCCAACAAACATTGAAAATGTATAATAAAATTTATTTCCTTCTCCCCTATTGTAGCAGTAACAAAAATTTCAATGGTTGAACCTTATCAGCTACTCAAAGTCACACCTAGTAGACATAACACACGTTTTCCACGCACTTTTTAACCAAAGAAAATACTACAGTGAAGCTGACAATGCTAACATGCACATTTTAAAGGCTCTTGATTTTACAAATTATATAAGATATGTGGCAACCATTTACTTCAATGAGACAGTAAATCCTTTCTTTACCTTTTATGTCCTTTCCATGGCAACTGCTTTCCTCCTGAAACAAAAGAGTATTTTAAATAACTTACTTGTTACATGTAATAAAAATTTTTCTTTGAAAATTTGATAGTTTTGTTCTAAGCTTTGACCATAATAGTGCCAGCCAGCTGATCGATTAGTTCTTAGGAAATGAGTGAAAAATGTTTTCCTCATCAGAGTGGGAGATAACTTGAATAAACATTTCCAGCAATTCTCCACAAGATGCACTTCTTCGCTTGAAAATTTAATCTAAAACCGAACTGAGTATTATGGGACAGAGATAAATACTTTCTCCTAGGCTATTCATCTGCATGCATTAAAACAATTGTGAGGGAAAAAAATATTTTGTATTTTACTTATTCTTTGACAAATACCTTTAATATATGTGTAATTTCATTTGCAAACAAATTGGATCACTTTAGATTGTATACATTATAATAATGTTTATTTTTTTCTAAATGAAACCAAAAACATCAGGAGTCTGTCAAATTTGGTATTTTGCCTCAACACTAATTTACCTCTTCAGCAAGAAGTTTTTCTTCTTCTTCTCCTATGGTCAAGTTGATTGAATCTTCATTATCCACAGCATTGCTTTCTAATGCTGCCTTTTCTGTGAGTTCCAGTTCTTTCACATTGATTCTAGAGGGTTCTTCAACCTTAAAAAATGTAAGGAACTAGGTAAGTCACATACATGGACTTCATATTCATTACTAAAATGTACTACATTCATCAAATGGAATCAGAAAAGTCCAAATTTTTCAATAGAATCACGAATATGGATTAATATTCTACATTTCTCAAGGAAAGCAAAGGAGCAAATGTCTAGGAGGATGGCCGGGCAGCTTTGTATATTATTAACAGACATTAGCAGGGGGTATCTTGCATTGATTCATTCCACACTTGCAAAATGGTCTACCCGAAAACAAAAATATACAGAATATAAAATTAATCCAATAAGTAGAGTGCAATGTACTTCATTTAACTATATATTTCAGTCATTTTTCACATTCATTATATCGTATTATCATTGGTTTAATATGGCCAGGTACACATACTTAAAAGAAGCAATACCTTAGAAACATTTACAAATCCACTTAAATACTTACATTAACATCTGCATCATCCTGCTCAGATTTTCCTTTTTCAGTTGACAGTGTAGTCTCTATGACAGGGTCTGTTTCCCTTTGTGCATATTTGCATATCACAGACCCACTCGCACTTGATTTATTATTATCAACATCATCAGCTACACTGGTCCTGCTCTTTTTATCATCCAAAGTGGCAGAGGTAACATTTTCCGACTCATCACCATCTCCAGCATCAAAGCTCATGTCATTATTTTCATCGGCATTACTATGAGTTTCAGACTCATTGTCATGATCACCCCTTTCTGAAAAAAAATATGCAGCACCCCTCATTTTTAATGGAACAATAACTATTACCGTTTGGTGCTAATATTACATTAAGTATCAAATCTAGAACAGTATCAGATATGACCAACATCCCACATAAGAGCATTTATTTTTACTTCAGACGGTATTGAGAAAAATGGCAATGTCCAATATCACCATGGAACTAACAGAATTGTTGATCTATTTCTTTAAGGTTCACAATATCATTTTTCAAGTAAAATATGTAGTTTTAATTTTCATAGTTTTCAAATTATGCACTAACCTTAGAGAAAATATTATTTAATGAACAATGGAAAAAAAATGTAATGGTACTTTAAGCCGAACTTCAAACAGATAGAATCTTAATTTAAATCTCCTAAAAGTTGATATAACAAACTACTTGTTGCATCCCTAGATGCATTATATAGAACATATGATGGAAACAATGCCACCATACTTTTCATAACTTGTTTAATCCCTCTTAAGGATTGATTGACTACACGTAATGCAAATGATTGCGGATTAGGTGGAAATGTAATGGAAAAATTACCTAAAAATTGGACAATTTTTGACATTTCCTAGAGAAAATGATAATAAATATTTTTGAAAATAAAAACAATACATAGAAATTACCAAAATTGTATTTTACACCAGGAAATTAAGCAAAAAATAAATATAACATTATTTTATTGTGATATTCGCCTTTAGTCATGAATGCTTATGTAATGAAACAATTAGTAATTTACTATCCATTAATATTAATTTCAATAAATATATTTATTTGGGGAGATATAAGTTGTTCGATCGTTTCTAATGCAATATTATTCAATCTAAATTTTGTATAAAAATTGTGAGAAATAAATCTATCATTCCATTTGATTACTTTGTAAGACTGAAGGATTTTATTGCTAAACTTTATTGGAAACATGACTTAAAGGTTAGAACACACAGTAAATATAGTCAAACTGAAGGGAAAAATAAATCCAAGACTCCAGGTATGGGTGCAAATTTGAATGATATACGGGCCTTTTAATTTCTCATTGCTGCTATTCTGATGATTAAAAACAAAACTTACTTCGGGTTCACACAGCATACAATACAGTGATACTGTAACTCCTATTGCTATTAAAGAGGGCTTTAGGAATTAAAGAGTAATTTTTGTGAAAAGTCTTAGGGAGTGGTTTGTTTAGTTTGTTAATTCCACAGCAACAATGAGAAGGGCATCCTATGGAATTGAAAACGAGCTATTAGCTTTCATAAATTATGAATGAATTTCTATAATTTACGCTTGTGATAAAAGTATTCTTCTAGCCGAACACATCAGGCTTGTTCTGTTTGGATTTTCTGTCAATCAACGATTATCATGGAATATATAATGAGACATTAAATAAATGAGAAATGCAACCAAAACAACATGCCGTTCTGATGTTTACATCAAGTAATCTCTGCAATATATAGGTCATGGCTTTGATCCAAACCGAAGCCATCTGAAATATACGGTACTCGGTGTATAAAGCATTTTAATAGTAATTAGCACAATAACTCGCATTTTTATACCATGGGTACATACTTTATTGAGTTCGAGCGACACATTGAAGTATACGGTACAGCAATGTTCGTGTTCACTAACACAAACATACAAATTTATAACAACCTCATCAACACTGCAATTTATTATCCAACATCACAATATAAAGAATTAATATAAAATCAGAAGCTAACAGTAAATAGTATGGGTACACTGGGCATGAATTACTAATGATTTTATAATGGTAATTTATTAAATCAACCTTACACGCGAAACCATTCCCGTTCCAATACTGATATTGCAGGTGAACAAGGATTATTTCTTCATTTATTATTTGAAAAGGGGGAATTAAACGGTAGGCCACAAAGAGTTGATTCAAAAGTTATTTTGAATTACGCTTAAAGTCATTTCGAAATTTCACTGGATATTACTTTTAAATTAACCTCCATAAGAGGTGTTTGAGTCAAGATTCAACGCAAATATACGCATTTTTCAGGGTCGATCTGACAGTAGACATCCATTCTAATTTCAAAATAACACTTCCACTGACCCCTACCTTACAGTATAAAACTTTATATGAATACATTCACCCTCATCGCAGATTTTGGTCAACAAACCGGTGAAGATTCGTTGAGGACGCCATTAGAGCGTTTTCCTACCTCAAATTGGACATTTTCACGAGATTCTGGTGAAATGTCTAGTGAATTATTCTTTAGGAAAAAAGTGGTAACTAGGATCAATCGCCGTCTTAGAATATCCAAAAATCCTGAAACAATCATCATGGCGAACAAATTCGGTATATAAGCATGGCGGAAATGTAGTTTTGACTATGGACAACCAGGAATTAATTTAACCATACTAAGTGTCGAATAATTACTGCTGCGAAAATATTTTAGTTTACAGTACTTCCTTCTTGATTACACATTTCGTAAGGGGCATAATATTGTCACAGTAGGACAACACACCTGCAAACACACATGCCAATGAAATTAATTTGTTTTAAGAATACTCACTTCCAAGAGACCTCTTCGCAGGTTTCCTCTCAGAAAAATCAAACAGGTATTCCTCAGGATCGTGGCCTTCGTCCATAAGAACCTTAAGTAAATTCGGAAAATTTCCATTAAAATGGCGTCCAAGAAATTACCATTGATAGAAATAAAAGATTGAAAAAAGTTGAATATGTAAATACCTTTTGCAGTCTTTCAATTAAAACGGCCTTAACTCCATTTTTATCCAGACCACGATTTTCCAACTCTGCTCTCAAGTCAATAACACGTAAATCTGCTAGCCTTTTCTTGTCCGACTCCATGTTGCAAATACCGGAAGTTGAACGCAATGTCTCCGTCTCTCCGTAATCAAACGACTCGGAAGTCCGAAGCGCACAACGAGTCAAGGACGCCCTCCAGGGGGGCGACAGACCATGTTATAAAATGAAACTGTCATGGCGTCGTGCGATGGCAGCGCCGTTGTCACTGTGAG
>WURS02000018.1:5768889-5794458 GCA_011762765.2 Rhinocypha anisoptera
AAGTATATCAGCATTATACTCTTGAACCAGTATTTCAAGTTCTAATAGCTTGTTTCGGATACACTGAATGTTTATGTGTAAAACCGAAAGAGACGCTATTGGTCAGCTGGAGTTAGAAATTGACTCCCTCGCACCCGAGGGGATGATTCCATCACTGGAAGTGGAATCACTGTCGTCCATGGGGATAATCCATCTTTTCAGTGTATAACCGAGAAAATACATGTGTTTACTCTTTGCACACCAGAAAATTATCTGGTGATGCACCACACAAAAGAACTGAGCAAAATGTTGCAAAGGAAAAGAATTTCTTATTGTTGGTGACAACTTGTATTAATAAAAAGAACTATGGCACATTGTATTGGAAACAACGCCTATAAAAAATAAGAGTAACCATATTAAAACCAGCATAAAACTGTGCCAGTACGAGCACCATCCACAAGGGTATATTTACATACTTGGATTGTATTAGGGCATGGTGTTGAAAGTTTTAGGGGTTTAATGCAAAAACAGCACCCTGACCATATGCCTGGATGTTGAAAAGGTGTTTGAGAGCATTAAGTCACCTTAAATTGTCCCAACCCCCTTCATAACATAAGATCTAATAATCAACAGCAACCTATCCACTCCAATGTATCTTCTTTAACTCCTTCACCTTTTCTATCCAATCAATCCTCTCCAGTGTTTCTCAGGTATACATCCTCTCCCCTACCTTATACAACCTTTTCTCCTTGTTATCCCATCCCTTCCTAACAGTTACTATCCCTTTTACAGCCTGCAATAACAGAAATGGCTATCTCAAAAGAAAACTATTCACCTCCACTACCAAATCCAGATCTGTAATCTTCTGCAAAAAATAAAAAATCAGGGGGATGAACACATCTGTATAGGCCCCAACCAAATTTCTCTCTGAAAACAAATCAACTTCCTGTGACTCCTGATGGGCACAGAACTTCTTGTGTTATGGCATCTCCATTTAACTTACATTCCCATTACCAAATTACATATTACCTCACTCCAAAATAATATACCCCTCTATCCAAACCCACCATCCCCACCCTACACTATCTCCTAATCACCTCAACACTTCAGCTGTGGCAATTTCAGTCTTTCATGATGACTGTGTGAAAAGTAGGGCATTTTTCCCTTCAAGGGTCAGCAAGGGTGTTACTTTTATAACCTCTATGCTCCCAAAACTCAGAGAAAACTGAGTGAAATAACTAGGGTGGGACAGAAAAAAATTCCAAAACTTAGTGGACAGAATTCATTCATCATACTCCCATGAGGATCGTGAACCTTTCAAAATGACACTGGAAAGGGGAGCCCTATTCCAGAACTATAAGAAAGTGTGAAAATTCAGACCTTTTCTAGAAAGGCTGGGCCATAAAATTTGGAGGGACTAAAGCATCAAAAACATTAAAAAACTCTGCACTCTCCTGACAAACTATAGATATAACTACATATTCCAAAGTATAGGGTTAAAGACACTGGAAGACTTGATAATACCAATTTCATATTGGCCACAACCTATCACTTCCCACAAGGAAACTTTGAAGATTACATCATTGTCAGTATTGAAAAATCCTATGCCTACAATTATATTTGCTGCAATGTACCAGGGTGCATGATGAAGATTAAGGCAATGAAGTGAGGAATGAGGACCCATTTAGGAAAGTAGAACAGTAAATGACACCGTGGATAGCATAATGGCAAAAGGAAACTAGATAGATAGGGGACACCTTGAGGAACAATAAGTAAAAATATAATAGAAGGTATGATCAAAAGAAATGTCCTAAGTGGAAGAAAAGGGGACAAGTAAAAATGATAGCAGATTTAAAGGAGTAGAGTTATCACAGATTAAGAGAATTGACACCTGAATGAGTAGTTAGGAGAAGAGAGTAGTAGAAAGAAGTAGATAAAGTAGGAGATGAGGGATAATTGACTATGTGAAGAATTTGTGTTATCCAGGACATTATAGAGAGCAAATATAAAGAAAAGAGACATAGCAATAAAGGGAAATTCCTAAGAGGATTGAGGACTAAATGGACAGAGGAAGTCAACCAATCTTTAGATTGAAATTATGGCGAAAAGCTCAAGTTCCATTTTTGTGAACATAGGAGAGAATATTTGGTAGAGAATGATTGACAATATTTTCACAATGTCAAACAAGACTAACCTGATGATGCCACGCCGTGGTGAAACCTGGGTCGTGAAAATAAAGTGTATTTATGTGGAATTGCTGTGAAATTATTTCCCAATCTTCTAAGACTAACTTTTCATTAAGACACTGGAGATTCTCTTCAAAGCTCTATAAAGTTCTTAACCTGGTAAACCTTAGATGACTGTGAAAAATATTTTATATTTCTTATACAAGGAGTGGCAAGAGGAAGAAAAGTGGGCCACTATGACATGAACAAGAATTTAGGGCATAATGAATTTTGACAGGCTGTAAAACCTTAGGAGGAGGATATAAAAATCGATATGACACCATTCCCCGCAAGCAGAGAACAATGGGGAGTAGATCTGTAGTAATGTCATGGGTCTTTAAGACAATATCACAGACAAAAGATTTTATCTTTTTGTGAGGCTACTGCCAGGGCAGCATCACTTTATTTTAAATGCTTTCTCTAGCAATGAATAATGGATTCTCTCTCCCAATAATTAAAAATAAATCCACAAAATCCTTACATTAGTTGTAAATAATACATTTTGAATTTAAATAGTCACTTGTAATTTGAAAAATAATATGTACTTCTGCTAGTAAACAAATCCAAATTTAACAAGGCCACATACTTAAAATATAAAATTCATCTGATAAGATTCATGGTTTTGGGCATCACTTTGTGGAATTTTTCCATGATTAGATAAAGAAGGAACAACTTTGTAAATTCCACTGAAAATTAATAAACAACCATGGTTTAGATACTTTGTATCATCATCACCTGATGATGACACAGTGCTGGAGCCATGGTTGTATTAATACATTTTCAGTGGAATATACAAAGTTGTTCAGTCTTTATCCCATGGCTAGTTCATAAGGAGGCATCCACTTTGAGTGCATTTTTAATAACTTCTCACTTCTACATTCTCAACAACTTAATGTTACAAATAAATGCTTTCACTACTTTTTACAGCTGCCTTAATTATATAGTAGTTAAATAATTGTGTTACAATGGAAAATCTGAATTTATTTCAAATTAATATTAACATTAAATAGGAATTCTTTCAGTTTTTCATTCTAGCCAACCATTGAAATTGAATATATAGCATTGAAAATATGGCTTCAATTATAATTTGGGTTTAATTGAATTATTCTAATAGTTAACAACTATTAATTCCTAGTTAAAAGGTCTCATGTTTTCTCGGCGAATGAATGTGTGGTATGCTTCTTGAGTTTAGGCCCATCAACACCTTTACCCAGGCAGAAACCTGAGAAGCATACCATGTAATGCCTTGTTTTCTAAAATTTGCTGTCAAATTGATAACTTTTGTGACTCATGTTATCAATGTGATATGTATCCATTTTTCATTGATAATGAAACTATTTCAGCAAATTTGTAACATAAGGACAATGGAAAATAATGTAGACATATTAATCAGACAGCACAAATCTTTGTTTTGTCTATTTGAAGACTAGTTTCAACTTTTATCCTACCTAATCTGCATATGAACATGTTTACATACTGTGTACTCTTTGCTTATCTGCCAAAGATAGTGAAAGTTGAGGCCAAGAATTAATTTTTTTTAGTCCATCAATGCAACTTCTTTCTGTAGTTCACTGTCAAAGTTGTATGTGGTCCCATTATCTCATATTTAGACATTTATCTCTTTTTAAGCCAACAAATTGAGCAAGTTGTTATGAAAAGTTGAAGTAAATATTTCTATTACTGAACTTAGGTTCCAATGAAGAATCTGCAAGTTTTGACAACAAAATCATCAAAAAGAAATATACAAATGGAATATACCAAAAAATGAACTTGGAAAATGAAATGCGAACTTAGTTTTTTTAAACACTTTCCTAAAAAAATATATTCATAATTATCATTACATTACAGATATACAATTCACACATCCAGTCTAAGCTGATTGATATTCCCAATGTGGGCTTTTTTCAATGCTTCCAGTGAACATTTACAAATGACAAGTATATTTAATGATAATATAGGAATAATGCATCTTGTTACAAAGACTATTTGACACATCACAACAACAAAATCAATTTTACCGCCATTTTCACAGATTTAATTTGTATGGAAGGAAATATTGTACAAATTAAATGAGATAAAATTATGAGCCATCAAAAGTGAAGAGATTATTACAAGTCACGTTCCACATACTTTTCCAGCCATTCACAACAGTCTTACTGTGTAAATGAAAATGACATCATCCTTTATAAACCCAAGTCTCTTAGCATATTCACAGCAAAATTAAGAGAGGTTAAACACTTGCACACACAACAGCCTAGTGCTAAAAAAATCCTCAATAAATTCCTATCATTAACAACTGGGGTATAATGGTGATGAAATACTGCAAACTTTTGCACCCTTTCCCACAACTAAGCAAGATATAACACACCAAAGCATTTTGAAAACCACAGTTCAAAATGATTATTTCCTTTCTTCACTATTAGATATTCATTAGTACAGACAGTTGTCTGACTCATATAAGGTTGAGATGCAATGCATATAGTACAAAATGCTATGCATTTTTCATTTTGGAAAATAGATTAAGTTAACACATTTATCACTTATCACTACAACTGACATCATTGAATTAATTAGCTTGATAAGTGTCTCTGATTGGACTTCAGCCAATGAATTTAAACCCGTAATTACAACCTTCTACTCACTGTCAAACCCAGTAAGTTTGAAAGAGATTTAGGTCCTTCAAAAGCCTCGATTATTGTTCTTATATTATGACCCATTAAGATATTGAGCAGAGCAATACTGCATGTGAATTCAGGATCAACATCTGCCAACCTTTATAAGTATAACATGTTATTGTATTAAAAAAATCTTCAAGGGTGAAAATGATTTTTAAAAAACATTAGAGAGAGCATAATTGAAACACTGGGTTTCACATGAAATTAACTGTACATACTTCTCTGCTACCCCATATTAAATGCCTCACCAGCTCAAGTACATAGGTGATTAATAAACTGTTTCCAAGTGAAAAAATCAAGCCATACAACACATTCTTTTGAAGGTAACAGATGACATTACTCTTAAACATAGGGAGGGATGCACACAAAAGTATTCATCCACATAGGAATTTCTTCTTATGCTCCCTACCACAATGAGCATACCAACTTGCCCACCTCTTTGTTGAAGATATAGTACTCCTCGTTTGCAATGCAGTTATTTCAAAACTTCTTAATGGAAAGGCAAGAGGAATAGACTATGAGCTATTAAGGCAATGTTTGGCACTGAAATACTCCATTTGTAAATTTACTACTAACAATGAGTCATTTAATGACACTGTTATTTAGTGAGCAAAGTATATGAAAAAAGAATTTCTCTTGCCAAAAAATAAGTATGAAAATGAAATAGAGAGCAATGCCACTGTTGAGAATAAAGAAATATTAGCCAAAATAATCACACAGCAATACATCTCTAACTATGCCCTTGACTCATAAACAACTGTCTATGAATCAAAGGTACAACAATTCCAAAGCTTTCACCTCAAATCCTGAATATTTAATTATTATTATCTTACATTTGGTCACTACATAAATACCTTGCAATACTGTTCAAAAACATTATACTAAATCCCTGCTTTCACAGTTACAGATGCGGAGCCAATTAGGATCAAGAAAATACACTGCAATGGCAAAAAATCATTCTTTTGGAGCTATTAACTAACTATTCCAAATATCACTTCCTATAAGGCATGATAAAACTAAGGAAGACAACAAAAAGTGTGGCTAAAATGGTAATAGGATATATTACCATTATCAAAATAGTATTACCTCAATTACACTACTTACACCCGAGTATTTACAAAATAATGGCTGACATGCAACAAAAAATTAATGAATGTTTTCTTTAGAGTGCAACAAAATTTACATATACCACACTACATTGGTAATGTTAGATAAAATTCAGTGCCATTATATGACACCAAGCATATATGTACCATTAAATATATATGTAGTCATACCCACGTCTTGCTTTGGTTAAAATGCATTGTTGAGGGGGAAATAGCAGGTGATAAGAAGTTTCCAATTTTGGTTTCAAGGGATACTCATGTTTTCACTGACTGGGGTGTGCAAGAAAACAATAACATGTTGAAGCATCAACCCATGATAGATGATATAAAATTTTACGCTATCCATCAGCTGGCATGCAACTGATATTTGACTAAATGGCCTTACCACAATAACTGTGACATTCAGCACAGCTAACACGAGGTATAATATGGTTTGGGGATGAAAATGATGAATGATAAATACTGATGAAAAACTCCTTCCACTAGAATGTACTAATCAACTATTGGTGTTAAATATTCAACCTCTTTTAATTTTGACTTATGCACATCTTAAATGCTACACTATGATCCAAATGTGAGTCTGAAGAGAGACATGAAACTGGCAAACATTTGATAGTAAAGGCAACATGGCCATATGGGTTGAGTAAAAGCCAACATTGTTCCCTTGGCATGAATAATAATGTATACACCTCCATTGGCATCAATTATTTATGAGTGATTAATGGTTAGCATTAGAATTTTTACACACTAACAGATAAAATGGAACTTTAATCGAAAAGATCACTTGAAGAGTGACATAAAATCACACAACATGCAAAATTTACATACCAAGGTGATGAACGCTAGAAATTAACCTCTGTGGTAATGCCAATTTCCAACAAAAATATATGATA
Organism: Rhinocypha anisoptera; assembly: GCA_011762765.2. Taxonomy (NCBI): domain Eukaryota; kingdom Metazoa; phylum Arthropoda; class Insecta; order Odonata; family Chlorocyphidae; genus Rhinocypha; species Rhinocypha anisoptera. The sequence continues at coordinate 5,775,768 of WURS02000018.1, forward strand.
TGGCCACTATTCAATGACATATGTGCCTTTCAAGTACCACTATACTAGTGAATGTAGTAATATTTACTGTAAAGATAGCAACATAATCTCTTTTTGACAACATGAATAAGTACTTAATTTTCTTAATTTTCAGTCACTTCAATTTTGCTACCTATATGCAGCTTTGAGTGAGAAATATTTGGTCAACATCAACTTTGATGTTCTTTAATGCTGTCAATTTTATGCAATTTTTCAATTGTAATAATTCAATTAGTTCCATGTGCAATACTTTCTTCCTAATTTACTCCACACATGCAATTACAACTCTGATTTATATCAGCTCAATCACTTTTATGGAGCTCGGGTGATTAAGTTGCACACTTGTCTGCTCATGTATAATATATATGTAAAAGTGTGTGCTGTGTATGTACCATATCCCATTTTTGGGCATTCAAAAAACCTAAGGGCAAATCATAACAGGTCACATGAAGAAAAGAAGACTGATGAAAATCCATTACTTTAAAATACATGCACTTGTGAAATGAATGGTGTTTAATGAAGTTTTGTTAAAGGGTTTCTTATAAAAATTAGCCAGAAAAAAGGTAATTTTGCTAATTATAACAATATTGTACAGAAAGGCATTTTATAAAAATGTTACATGTTGAGAAGTGGGGGAAATAGGGGTGGTAATCCAGGGATACTTAAGCGGGAAAGAATATGAGTATACTGCTATTGCATTGGTAAAAAAATGAAAAATAATAACTGACTCAGAAGTTATTGTAAATTATTTTACACACACAAAAGCCCAATAACAATGAGGTAAAAAATGCATCCTTTTTGAGTTTTCGTTCTTTTACAAAATAGCCACACATGCTTACTAGTAGATTAACTCACGAGCTTTTTTGTAAAATGCTGTATTTACTTGAGTAATAAGTATGTATTGCAAAGGCTTGACCACTTAAGTAATGTTGCACTTTTACTTCTCTAATATTATGTGTATAAAAATAGGACTTCCTAATGTTACAAAACTCAACACAGCAATCATGAGGATGATGAAGAATTTGTACAAAGACACAGGAAGTTGCTAATCCAGTCTAGATTTACGTTCCGATTCTTTGTAATACAAAATTAATTGGCAAGTATATCAAAATTAGTTAAGTTTATCATCACGTGCATCTAATTGAAAGTTACCTCTACAATTTGTGCAATAAATAGCTAGCAATACAGTATTTAATAGGCAGAAAATGACTCACATTCTCAAAAATTTACTTTAATATTTTTTTGATCCTTTAAAATATTTAAAAATGCAATGAAAAAGTTATTTGCCACCAAATTTACAGATCTATACAGAAGACAAATATTAGTTCAGTCTTAGCCAACACTGACTCTAAACCTGGAATAATACTTTTAATTAGAGCATGCAATTTATACATAAATTACCTAGGGCCAAAAAGACTCATCCCTTATGTAAATAAATATTATCTATGTAATCCACATGGTCATATCTCCAAGATCTTGAAGAATCACCGCTTAGTCTATAAAACTTTATGACAATCTGAAATTGCCCTACAATACACTCCCCATCACCTAAGTCATTCTGTTCTTAATATGCTTGTCTGATTTTTTAAAACAAAAAGTATGTAATCTCAAATGATTTCTATGGAAAATGATAAAATGATTAATTTTCTGAAATTTTAGTTTGCATAATAGTAGGAAAGAGCCCATCCTTGATTAAAAAAAACCTGAAATGGTATGAGAAAATTGCCAATTTTAGGTTCATTCTGAGGAAATTACAATGAAGCATGGATAAAACACCTAATGTTTTCCTCTCTGATTTTGCATTTCCAAAATTTTACCCAAGCAAAGAAAATAGACAACTCTGTTTCATAGGAATGGCCTGAATCAGGAATTAGATAACAAATAAATTTTTGGCATAAAAAACTCAAGTTGTACACATTTGTTACTGAGGAATGGCCTAGACCATGTTCATGGTGGCAATGCCTATATAGGAGTCAGGAAACAGAAATAAGAAAACTTTGGATTGAAAATTATGCGGGTCTTCAAAAATTAAGAATGGACTGACAATGTAGCGATGTACATACAGAAAAACATGGAAACTCATGTGCTGTCCACATCTTGCTATTGGTTCATAACATTCAAGATGTGTTACGTATAACTTCTGGAGATGTCATAATATTCACAGTATACAAACCTACAAAAAAAAGTCAACTTAATACAGCAATATTGATTGCACTTGAACTTAGAGACCAAGTTGCACAAAATAAAGACCAAATATCAACAATATACAAATCACTTAGCACTTTCCTCCATATTGCAACATCAGCAGACTGCACAGAAGCATTTGCTACTTAATGGCCTTAGTCTAGGTGACATGGTCATTTCATTTCTGCTCTCCAGCCACTAGAGTGATTATCTGATGAGGTAGCTAAGCACAACTGCCAAATCCCAGATGGTCCACCAAAAAATCAATTCCACCACATAAAATGACCATCACAGGGCATGCCGAAATATTAAACTTTCCTGGATGCAAGGAGCCAGCACTCCATCCTTCGAATCCTAACCCACAAGCACAAGAAAAGACACGGAATGGAAAGTATCATTTTGGACTCATATACTCTCTCTCACACAGATATACACACACACGCACATACACATTACAAAGACACACATTATGAGGGGGATTAAGCCAACCCATAACGGTCAATTGGTCTCATCAAAAGTGGTCTTTTTCAGAAGGTCACACAAGTCTGTGAGGGTCACAGAGGCTGAAATAGTTAACACACAAATAAAATTGGGTAGTGAAGAACAAACTTTCTCACAACCTGCAGATCAACTGCAGCCAGAGAAGGTGAAAACAATGTTTTGCTATTGGCCCGGCTAGGATCCCATATCAGACACTGCTGCATCTGACTCGGCTGCTGCTGCTGCCATCATGAGCATCTGATGCTGCTGGGAGGTCAAGTGGGTTGTCGATGGTGTTGGGTGGGGCACTGATGTGGTGACCACGGTTGGGGGAGCAACCATCCCGGGTGTGGGTGATGCAAAGAGACTTGCTGCATCCACAACACTTCCAAATATGTCGAGTGCATCCACCGGCCCAGTAACAACCTGAAAGAAATTAAGAAGAAAGTTGTGTGTGAGGATAAAATTCACCGAGGAGGTTGCAGCCATGATGAGATGACCACCCACGGCTACAGACTCAAATGTTGGTTTGCTTTGTGAGGATTCTCCAGGAAGATCTAATGTCTAGAACTTGATAGGACTTTCATGTTCCATGCTATGAAAGGGTATTACAGCTAATGTATTCACTGATTGTGTCTTGTATGCTGATGAATTTCTTTCATCATTATGATAATGGTAATCACACTGAAACTAAAAGGAGGATATCCTTCACCCTAATACAAGCAAATTAGTGGTTTTCAGCTAATCAACTATGTATGTATCTATGAATCCAACAAAAACTCAAATCCTTAACCTGTTCTCTTCAGCCTATTGTACCAGAAAATGCTGATGCATATTGTACCAGAACTTCTTGAATTTAACCTCGACCCAAACTAACTTAAGAGTTCACATAGTATTAGAAAAAATTTGCTACTTTTTAACTTGCTATCTTCTGAATGCTTATCATGCACTCTTTCAATCACATCACACTCTGGGGGCATGCTAAAGGGATAAAACTAGTACTCAACCTTCAAAAAAAAGTGGTTAGTTATTACCAGCTGAAGCTCTCATAAACACTGTACACCACCCCTTGTAACATTGAATATTATGAATCTATACAGCCTCCATATATTTTACACCCTGATTCACATTAAAGAAAATCTGCAATTGTCTCAAACTAGAGCTGAAATAAATAACCAGGCCACCAGAGGTAACCACAATCTGAACATGCTTCAATAAATTCAACCTGGATAAATCTTTTAAACATGAAAAAATGGCAGTCAATCTGTACAACATGCTGCCTAATTCATCCTACACGGTAGGCAATAGGCCATTCTGTATGGCCCTAGAAAACTGACTCTTATCTAAACTGTTGTACTCTTTGGAGGGATGCTTTGAACTTGACTTTTCCACCATTAGATTTTAGTATTATACCTATTGTCTTACACCTGTGTCATTTATTCTACTATTCTCATCTATGAGTATTTTAACTTTGACAACATCTATCACAATGTATTACAAATGACTAAAATAAATAAATGATTGGATGTAGTACTTCAGCGGCTCCACCCATTTTTGAAAGGATCTTGCCTTGTCCATAAAAAATCATCAAGCATATTTCCAAAGCATGATTTGATATACTATAAAACAAGTACTGTGTGTGTGAAATAAGAAAATGAGAATTTTTTGATGTAGGGTAAATTTCATTCAGTCTTTAAAATATGAAAAAACTGAGAAAGGTGCTTCAGACTTGGATTAAAACACTATATTTTCTCAATATACCATGCTTACTTGATCTCACTGTAAAAATAGAAGAATTTCCATTCTATAACAAAATTTTGAAGTTTTTATAGTGTTATGCATGGTTGCAATGGATGCCACATTATTGCTCAGTGGTCAAAGCCACTTAGCTATATGAAGTTATTCTTTCATCACCTTTATATTCCTTTATTACTCTACAATTGAACACAACAAAAATGTTGGTTTTTTTGGTAAATCTATTATAACTTTTATACCTATTAATACTATTTATTACCAATCACATTATGTTTACTCTATGGTATTCCAGCATTCGTTTTCCTTATTGGCACAGCCATAGGCTCCATAAATTTTTCCATTTTTAATTAATGCTCTAATAAATGATTCCTTCTGGTTCAAAAACAGGATGGTTTCAGGAAAGGAATATCAACCACAACAGCAGTAGATTATCCATTTGATTTTAAACAAAAAACTAAAAAATGTTCTTTGACTTGAGAATGGCATTTGATTATGCTAGTCATCTTAAGCAACATTTATAAATCAAATAGTGAAATTGTAAAACAAGGGAAAGCTGATAATTTAGTAACCCAACCGCTTTCAAATTGAACTACAGAGTGCCTATGACACACATTGTCCATTCTGCCGTTTGTGAATATAAATAACAAAAAGTGTGGATATATGATTAGTTGCTAGCAAATTAGGAAGTGAGACACATCACTATGTAGATTGAATTACCATATATTATCTATCTTAAGCTATGTATATAAATTTATTGATTCTGTTATTGAGAGCCTTGACCATTTTGAATCCATTGGCATTTTTTAAGAATTGGCAAAGGCCTTTGATTCAGTTGACTATGAAATTCTCGTAAGGAAAATTCATTTGTATGGAATATGAGGTGTTGCTAATAATCTGATAAGATCCTTCTTATCAAATATAATTCATGTGATAATAATCACTGATGATGACCAAACATACATCTTCATACCAGGTGGTAAAGGGTGTTTCCCAGGGGTCGATTCTGGGGCCCATGCTCTGCATTAATGATCTGCCTAAATTTCTAAATGGCAATGTATATGTGTATGCTGATGATACTTCTTCTAAAATATGACAGTAATATTGCAATGATGGCTCAAGGTATGGTCATAAATGTGGAAAAATGGTGCTTGGCCGAGTGAAAATTAACAAAACCAAATCCTCATTCATTTCTTTCCATCCGATACAGAAAAAGTTATCTTAAATTAAACTTAACATTTATTGATGCAGTTTGTTGCAAGCAACTGACATCAAGTTCTTGGGTCTTTATATAAACGAAAATATTACTGGGATTCACACATACATTTTATTTCTTCCTCAGTAGCCTATGGCTGCTACCTTACCCATCAAATTATTCAAATAACAAATGTAGAAACTGCTAAGAATGTCTATTACTCCTATATTTACAGCGGACTTAAATATGAATTTCAGCACGGGGGCATCCCCCTAAGGCAATCTGTTTGTTTAGTTTACAAAAATGGGCTTCAGAAGTATCTGTAAAGCAAAGCATCCTGCCGTAATCTGTTCAAACGATTGAAGGGCCTTCCATTACCATACTTATATGTGTATTATGCTCCAATGTTCATTGAAGACTTCAAATCTAAATCGAGCCTGACAATTAATCAAGACATTCATGGCTATCACATGAGAAATAAGCAGGATGATGCTGCTAAACATCATAATCTTACTATTCATAGCAAGAGGCCTATTACACCATTAGTTGTAACCTATGTAATAAACTACCAAAATCATTAAAAGAAGAATTAATTACTAGTAAATTTAAAAACAAATTAAATCAATATCTTTTGGAACATTGCTTCTACTCTACTGATGAGTATCTCAGTTCTTGACAAATGTTGATAATATGTAGCTTTGGTCTGTTTTGATTATTTATTTGTATATTTGAATTTCCTTTGTACTTTTTAATTTCTATTTTCCTAGTGGGTCATATATATGTACTGTCATATCCTTGTGACCAATAAAATTTATAATATTATCTTCAGTACCACTCTGCCATAGAATATTTTGCGAATAGTGTCAAAACACAAATGCTTATTTTTGAAGAAATGTTCAGAATTTACTGGAATTTGGACCATCATGCACATTTGTCAAAAGAAAAGATCATGTGTCTACTCCATAAGGTAAGTGTCCACAGAAGTTGATGAGAGACACAACCATGCCATATCAATTGTCACTTATAATAATCTCACAAAAAAGAAAGCTACAGTGAAACCTAGTTCAGCATCCAGCTCAGCAAATGGCTACTTTTTTCCTGGGACTGAATGTATCTCCCATTTGAGCAATGTAAATTTCACCTCTTCGCAGCAGTCCTCCCACCCCTTGGCCAATGGTCAGCAGGCTTCTCATGTGAAGAGGGAACAAGTGGCCACTGAATTCAGAGGACAGATGTGGGGGAGATTAGTGATGTGTTGTTTTCAGTTGTGGTCATTCTCACATCGCTTTTACAATAACAGGGCAGATTCAGACCAAGTTTTGCATAAAAGGTATAAGGCTTTATACTTAGATGGACTGTGATGAATGAAACTCTTTGAGCAGTAGGGGTGCAAGTTCCTTATTTTGGCCAGTCTGGATTGCTTCCACAAATTTGCTGTCATTTAGTAGAGCCCTTCCTGCTGATTCTGTTAATGGCACAGGATTCCGAAGCCATGTTTGTTTCAATGCATGATAGGTGCAGGCACATCTCACCATTGTACTGTCCCCTAGGTTAGTAGTAGGTTAGTTTCACATCATACCTAGTGGCAGATGGTCTAAAAACATCTATAAAGAAGGTTGTTTGGTGCTTCTGGGGGAGAAAAATGAGTTGTCGAAAAAGGAAAAAGTTGTTACTGTGTTTGGAAGAGTGAAGGAATGTTAGAAAGTGAAAAAGGAGTTTTGGCAAGGAAAATTGCTGAAATTTTTAATGCAGCAGGATGCACATCAATAACATTTTAACAATTGTAAGAAAGAAAGCTTGAATGATTGAGGAAAAAATGTCTCATGGAATAAAATGAAAACAAGAATAGAAATTAGGGGAAGTAAATGATTTCATGTATAAATGGTTTAAGTGTGATATGTGCAAAGCTGCAAGAAAAGGCTGCCCAGGTGGCAAAAGAGTTGAACATAAAACATTGTGGCCAGCAATGGCTGGCCTCCAATTTTTTATCGCCAAAATATTTCATTCTGAACTGTGTGGTGAAGGTGATGAAAATAAAAAGGACATTGGAAATACTGAATGCTGAATCTACTGGAGAACCTAGTGAAATTTTTAATGTCAATAAAAGCGGTCTCTTTTTTAGATCCATACCTTTAAAATCTCATCTTCAACAAGGGGGCATGTCACCGTTCCCTACACCTTCTCCATCGTTCTCAACAACCATCACAAAAATCTTTATGTACTCATCAACCTGCCTCAAGGGCCGTTTTGGAGACATACTGAACTGTTTCTTTACTCTTTGACTGTTTTTTAACAAACTAATCAAGATTTTAATGCCCAATAAGATATCAACTCTCATTGGGGGCTTATTTCAGACTGATGTCCACCAAAGTCAAGTAAAACAATGATTTTTTGATGACAGAGACAGCAGAAAGTAATAATAATATTAGTATTTTGTTGTTTCCCATATGTTGGTTAAGAAAAATATATAAAAGATAATACCATTAACTATTGTTCAAGAAAGTATAAATATCTTTGACTTTATAACATTAAAACAAAAGTACTGAACAAAGTTTCCTCTTTAATGTGTTATTCCATTCTGGATGAAGTATATTGACTACTTGCCAATGCCATATTTTATTCAAAATTAAATATATATCTAGAGAGAAAAATCCATTCATAAGTGTCAATTATGGAACCCCTATTCATGGCCATATCTGATACCACACTTCAGCAGGACCTAATCCTTTGGATATCAATTATTCTGATTAATATTCTGAAGGCGGTAATATGTATCCTCATACATACACAATTGATATGGTTAACCTGAGACAACAGGTGATGTAAAGGGGACTGACCAAGAATACACAGCACATTTAATGTGAACTGCACAAGGAAGTTTTCTAATGATACCATTCCAGAATATCATAGGTGGAAAAATACACTGTTTTTGGCTCTACTTTGTGGAATTCCTTATTTAAGGTTGGAAAATGCAGAGTGTTTTTTCTTCAATCTTAATCATAGATGGAATTACCAATAGTCATAACCTGCAAGCTATTTGTTTTGGGGTCAAATAAAGTTTTAAAATTTAGCATATAAAAAATAGGGAGAAATGATTTGTCAATGTAAATGTCACAAAGAAATTTTGAGGCCAAATTTGACAATTTCCTACCAAGTTGTTTAAAATTATAGATACTTAAAAGTGCCCTACAATGTCTACTAGTAATAAAAAACTACTATTAACCTACCTTCAATTGGTGGAATACCTATAATAATATTAAAAGGTGTTTGTAGTTACAGGCATCATCCCAGTAAATCATATGGAGCAATAGAAAAAAATGGCATGCAGTGACTATTACTACACACATGTTAATAAAATTACTTATGTAAAAACAAACATAATTCATATTCATTAAGATCAATCACCTGATGTTCCTGCTGCCTCTTTATTCCTGTAGCCACCTCCACCTCCACCGCCATCTGGTTGCCTCCAATGAATTGCTCAAAGGACTGCGGCACCTGGTTCATCGGGACAAAATGATTCTGCTGCTGAAGGAGATGCTGTTTCTGGACCGACACGAGTTGGGCGGGGGGAACGGGGTTATCAACTATGTACCCATTGGGATAGCCCGGTGTCAATGTGTATGCTAACTGGGAGGAGACAAAGGAGGAAGCCACAACACCAGCCTGCGGCTGCAACACTCCGTCACCGCCATTGAAAGCCAAGAGGTTGGAGGGAGCAGTGGAGGGTGAGGAGGACGAGGGGGAGGACGTTGCCCCTGTGGTCGAGTGGATGGGGGGGGTGGGATGAACGACGGGAGTGGTGACCGAGTGGTGATGGGTGTTGGTGCTTTGGATCGCGGTGATGAACGCTCCGGGGCCAGCAACCGGAGCCATCTGCCAGGGAGCAAAAGCAACCACATGCGGAGAGGTCAATAGGAAAAGGGCTATTTTTACAGATTTTTAAGATGTTAATACTGCATGCAAAATGATACTTTATTTACCATGAGTCCAAAGAAAATCAGTAATGAAAATAACATCCCATTAAGAAAGATGAAAACAATGAACTTTCCAGTGTCAAGTTTTGAATTATAAAAAACATTTATGGTTTCGTGCTTGAAAGTAAACAACAATCAAAATTAATTCAAGGAAGAGATAAAAGATTAATAATGATATTAGGTGACTAGTTGATTTCCTCATTATGGTTGTCAAAGACACAAAAACTGACTTTTGAAATGTTGAGATTTCAGGGTATAGGAAATTGAAGTCAAATCTCAAAATCGTAATTCAATTTAAACAGTGATGCCATTCAACTAAATATATATATTTATCCATTAAAGTGAAGTGCTCAGGAATTGCAAAAAGGATGTTTTGTTGGGAGGAAGTTTCTGAACATGCTTAGTAATCATTAGAATTCACATTAATAAAGAGCAAAATCTAAGTCTAATGCAATAATTTAATTTGGAAATGACATTCTACATGCCTAGTTTAATTAAATGTTACAAATTTCATTCCTGTAAAGTGAACTCCTCATACATTTCAATAAGACTTCACTCTAATCTTTTCCAAATTTTAAAGAATTTAAACGTTCAGAAAAGACTTCTAGGACATTAAAACAATTCAGTATAAAACTCCAAAGAGTAGTTAAAAAAGTTAATTTTTGCATAGTATGAAAATAATTGATCTAACAACAGTGAAATTCATTTCTTCTCTGATACACAAAATAATACACTTTCTAATTCCATTTTAAAATTATTTGGTTGCATAAAATAAATATTAAGTAAAAACTAAAAATATTTCACAAAAATGATTCCTTGTTATTAAGTATCATGCTTATGGTACTGGCCTGTTATTAAAGCATTTGGATGTCATTTTCTGAACTGAAAAAGCCTCAACAGAGTTATCCACTAGTATTCAAGAATTTAAAATTGCAATAATTCACCAAGTTTACTATAATAAGTACATAAGATCTCCATTCTAACCAAGCATAGAAAGAATACCATCATTATTTAACTGCTATTTAAAACCACGCTCATTAAAAGGTGATATATATGGATAAAAGAAATTTGTAGATAAGTGTCTAGGGGACATTAGAAGTTAGAACTAAATCATAAAAGGTAGCAGTTATTTCTTAAGCTACACCTTTACGAGATAACCCAATCACTAGAGACATGGTTAATTTCGTTAAACTGTATTAGCAACTTCTGTATTAATCCCACTAAGTGTTCCAAGCATTTTAAATCCATTTGTAAATTTTTCAAATTAATTTACAATTGATATAAATTAAAATTATTAAATAAAAATTATAATAATAAAAGGAAATAAAGTTAGAAAATGCATTTCTTGAGCACATTTGTTGTAATAGTTTCATTTTTTCAACATTAAGCATCATATAATTGTTAACTTCTTTAACATGTTCAAGCAGGGGTGATTTTTGATGTTCTTCTTCTGGAACATACTGGCGTTTTGTGACGTTCGTCTTCAGGAGCATAATTTAAGAAAAAAAAAAGTTTAATTTTTAAATTTTTTCAGTTAATCATGTTTATTGAGTGCTTTAAATGAACTTTTTACACTACTTAGGGTTTGCAATACTTGGGAAATAGTTACATTTGTCCTTTCTGGGTGATGTTACGCAACTAGGCAATGCATTGTTGAGAGGAATTTTTTTTCCTATTGTATTTGGTTTGCAAACTATTTTTGAACAAACTTGTGATCAGAATATTCTGTGACGTAATAAAAGACCATGAGTTGCAGGCCTCCTTTTAGAGTTACAGTTTAGAACTGCAGTTTTAGTGGTTACATTATTATTTATAGCATTTTTTGGATATATATTTAAATTTCAGTGAATTTTACAGCACCTGGTAGTTATGCAATTTGTATTTTTATTATTCCCCATAAATAAATTTACTCATGGTACAAGAACATTGTTTAATTAGAGTAATTTTTTGAGTGATGCCGCTTATTAATTCTGTTTTCTGGAGCCTTATTACATGCCACTGACTCTCAATATAGTGAACGGGAAAATTAAATTTAAAAAAATAATATTATACAACATTAACTGAAATTTTTTCTTCCTTTGTGAGCGTAAATATGAAAAAATGATCCTTATTGAGGGGCATGTGTGCCCCCGGCTTGCCTTTTCAAGCTTTGGAGTTGTGTACCACCTGTGATTCATGACGGCCATGAAGCCGATCTCCTGTGACCCATTGGGGTTGCACTCCATTGCAAATGTGTTAAAAAACAAAGATATTTCCACTAGTATTTTTTTAAATTCTAAAAATATACACTATTTGAAAGATGTCAATCATAAATTTAAGAAAATACAGTTTCATATGAAAATGATAATGTTTAATTTCACTTTTTTTAGCTTACAGCATCATACTGCATAGTTTAATTAGAGGTTGGTAACAAAATTAGGAGCCTAGTATTTTTTTCATGTAGGGGGCACTTTAACTTCAAACCTTTCCGTGTATTAAAAGTATTCCTCTACGTACTAATCCCAACAAAAAAATATTTAAATAATTCTGCTGTTGAAAACCATGTGAATAATGGAATATATGTTAAAATTAGAGGTGATTAAGAATCAAATTTTGTGAAGAGCACCCTCATCAAAAGGTAAGATTGCATCTAATACAAATTGTTTGAAATCCCTAAGAGGTATATTTGAATCGAAAAATTTCTTAAACACAGATTCATTAGGACTCCAGTATTTTCAAACTACACGTTTTTGCACTACCCTTTACACACAAATAACATATTACAGAATTCACTATTTTAGGATAAAAATTACTTATTTCCACAGCAGCTAACTATTATCAGTCCTTTAAAGTGCTTTAAAGAAAGCTGGATGCACAAGTGCATTTACCTATGCCAATAAAGCAAAGAATGCAATTCAGATTTGTCTATGGAGGAATGGCTGAAAAAAATTAAAAAATTGCTAAAATAGTTCAAAAAGAACAGTAGCCACTGTTTCTGCGGTCATTCACTGATAAACTACACTACTAATCAAAGAGATTCTCAACTCGATACAAATATAATCTGAAATAATATACCAGTTTATCCAGCTTCATTACTACATGCTGGAAAATAACACTACTAAAATTCATTATAAAAATAAAAATCCCAATTCCAATAACACATGATTCCTTCTTAGACAAAACTGGTCATCCCTCTAGTAAAGCTTAGAGAAAGACATTAGATTCCCAAAAGCTTAATGGTAATTAGTGCAAAGATATTATTAAAAACCTACAATGAAATTTATAAAAAAAATTACATTACAAAATGACATGACAATGAAAAACCCATGCACCTATTGTTTAGACACCAATGCAAAGCATCTGAGGTGAAATTATGGGATGGAAGGATAGGAATATCTCCCTTGAGGCATAAAAGAAGGAAATATACAGGATTCACAAAGATTATGTTTTGAAAAAAGTGTAATTTGGGGCAAAAGGAATGAATGTTTCTCACTCATGAAGATTACAATTCCTGTGTGATGCTATTTATATACAGTATACCTTGAAATAGCATCAATAAATGACAAAAAATGTTACTAACCTAAAACAAGACAAGGAATGATGAATGATCTAATGTTTTTCCAGTGTATATGATGAGTAAAAACTTTTCCGGTCTTCTGCGAGGGAAATGTCTCAATTGCAGTCTTCATTTCGATTCCTGACTCTGTCATCGCGTTCAGGGTTTCAGAATGCTGATATGCCAAAAAACTAATTGTTTTTAAATTAACAAATTATTTTTTGGTGTAACAGCATTTTGAAGCCCTGAAGAATGACTGAGTCAAGAATCGAAATGCTGGCTGCAATGGATACACTCACCTGGTTGAAGACTCAAGAAGTTTTTACTGAAGACAAGGAGTATTTGGATAACCAACTTTGTTTCGAAAAATGGATTTCCAGAAATTCAATTCAAATAAATTAGCAAAAACAACAGATTCATATTCAGTTTCTACCTTTTTCATTCCATGTCCATCCTTAATTTATATACTTATTCACATCATCCAAGTTATGAACTTTCTACATATTAATGCGAAGGTTTCTATGGCAATTAAATGCTATCAGCATTCTTGGGTGCATTTGAGTGCTATTTTTTATAATGATGACGGCAGTTTTGCTAGCTATCCTGCTAGAAAAAGCAAGGTCTATTATTTCCTCTTGAGAAAACAATACATGTAAAGACTCTACCATGATAGCTAGTGAAATTGCAGTCATCATTTAAAAAAATAGTACATGAACACACCCAAGAATTCTGAGTTTCTACATATTGTTGCCAATTTAATCTGAATGTGAAAATTTATGGTTAGGGATTGAAATACGCGACAAAAATTATTATTAATTTTCAATACCCTGACAACATGTTCATGAGTGTGAGCCTATGTACACTACCAATTTTTGAAACCAGTATAAGAATTGAAAAAAGAAATATATGGAGTAACAATCCCATAATAAAGTACATACTCACAGTAATTGATGAATCCAGTTTGATTGTGAATGAGTGCATTGAAGTATTTTAAGAGTACTATAAGAATAAGACAAACTACATAATAAACTAATTTCTGCAATAATTTTGCTTTAGGCGAGATGATATCATTACTAGAGAAGAGGTATACAAGGATAAAAGATATGGTAAGGTATAGGAATACATGAAAATGATGAACAAACATATGGCGAGAATGTGAATCTCACACATCAGGGTAGAGAAGTCAGTTTCTTTCCCTGTATTGTTTGTGGTTACTCATCTCCTCATTCCCTATTTCCATACAGATTTGTGTGCATGGATGTGTTATGAACTCAATGGATATAATAAATCTGCTTGCTTATAAGACAATTTCTCCTGAATGACTGTACCATCCACCTACCATACCTAGTCCTATATCTCATCTACTTCAGACTTTACATTCTCAATCTAAATTTAGAGGCTTGGTATTCATACACCATATACTCCTATTTCTGCGTCCTACACTTCTCTCATCTTCACCTTCTCTGTATTAGTATAGCTGCCAAGGCCTCATCTTCTCAATGCATAGTTCCTCCAAGTAATCTTTCTCTCTCTCCTGAATCAACTTTAATTCTGAGAAAAGTTTAACTACCATGTTCCTTATTTATTTTTAATTGCGATGTGATTAGACATGAAGTCTGGTGACATGAAATCTGGTCTTATAATGGATATAGTTCTAGATTTCCTTAATCCTACAATAATTTTTAAATCTTGTACCGTGCACTTGCTTCCCTGACTATGTAATTTTACTAAACACTGGAACTACTACCTCCACCAAGAGTCCTTCACTAATATCTCACTCATTATTCTTCTCTACTTTACTTTTGCTACTTCATTATATTTCCTTCTCTCTTTCATCTTTCTAACCATCTCTTCTGTGATCCAAGACTTGTCAACTACTCATGGTAACCATTCCTACTGTGGTCTTTGTATATTTTCATGTTCTTATTTTGGTTTTCCCACCCTTTTTCAATGGTTCCCACTTCCTTATTTGGCCTCCTGATAAACTATCCTACTACAGACTAATATCCTAGGACAAACCTATTATTCAGACTTCTGTATAGAATTAACTGATATTATTTCCTTTAAATTCCTTTCAAAGCCTCTATTCCATTTATGGATCCTAATTCTGTATCTAATTTGCTGGCCTTGGTGGCAGTGGGGTAATGTCCTCATTTGCCAACCTGGAGGTCACTTATTTGAATTCCGACAGGGTGGATTTTTTCTATCTTCACCTAGGGCATGGATGTATGCATTTCATTATTGTTATTAAAAATGTTATGGTGTCCACGCATGAACACATGGCCAGTTCATGAATATTTTTCCGAGGCCTTCTTTGTTGTGAGTCTACAATAAATGACCATTCCATCTCCCCAACCCCAAAGCTCTATCATCCCACTTGGTCTACCCCTCCTCTTACCCCCTCCCCCCCTCTACCCACACAACCCTTAAGCAGACTCCTTCCCTTCTTTTTACTATTTGGCAATGGCAGGCCTTAGTAGGAGTGCAATTGAAGCAGGGCTTCTAATGAAACATAGCAGTGAATCTGAGTCTTCTTCAGACAATAAGTTGAGTCAAATAAGTAAGATAAAATTTTATATTCTGGTGTGAAAGAAGAGTTGGTTATTACTCCTACTAAGGTTATCAAAACATGGCTACACTCTAAAAGAATTCAGGAAGGCATTATATAGGCAGATCAATGGTATCATTTTTTCATGAAAGAAAGCTGGTCCGAAGAAAAACATAGCACAAAACTAAATTGTCTCAAATAACACAAAAAATAATAAAAATAGCAGACAGAAAAATGGTTTCTGTTCAGTGATATCAACAATAAATGTACAATATTTGGAAAAGGATATTTAATTATAACTGGGAAAGGTTTAACCTAATCTACTCCTCCCAAAATCAGAGTCTGCACCTACATTTGTTCCAGGGAAGCTGTAGAAATTTATAATACTATTATCATATCCGTTTATAATCATAATACAGTTTGATTGACACCTCCCCCTATCCTCAAGCATTTTCCAAGTACACCTATAGTTCTTTCAGTACCATGAACTTACGACCATCTTCTAGAAAACTACCACCTTCTCCCCATGACCATTTCTTAATTTTTTGACATATTTTCATCTATCATTCCTATTTATTCCTTCCTACAATACCAAAGTCGAATTCCCCAACACTATTAGATATTGAAATATGTGGTACATTCCTGTTGAATATTGCAAAAGAAGGCTTATTTTGTTTCCAGTCTGGTCACGACATTTGCATCTGTTGTAGCTGAAAATATCCTTATTAGACCAGGAGCCCTAGAATATTTGGTCCACTATCAGGGATTTTCTTGCCAAAACACTCTTGACCATTTACTCAAGCTTGACAATTTCCTTGACAAGCTCCTCTTAACACTATCTATTTCTTCCTCCCTATGACTATCTGTCAGCATGTAAACTTGGACTACTACTTGGTTCTGCTGAAATTTCTACATGAAATATAGACAAACCTTCGTAATTCGAAATTCCAAGGTGAAGAGAAAAAAAATTGAATTATGAAAAATTCAAATCAAAGGAATACATTTAAGTATATGGCAGCTGAGGAACAAAAAAAAACAAATTACGGGAGCTCAAATTATGGAGGTTTGACTGTACATCATTCTAGGAGTAAAAGAGCCAGGACTAACAGTTTCCACATAAATATATATTACCCATGAGCATGACTTCATTGGAGTAAATCATCAGGTATGAAATCATGGTTGTGCTATGAAACCATGGTCATAACATGTTCCAAAAAACTATATTATTTTATTTAGCAGTTTTACGACTATGTATGTAAAATTAGTTGGTATCCTGTGAAGTAAAGCCTTGATACTTTTCAAAACTGGGAAAAAGCATTAAGGCATATATCAACAGCACTCTATAAGAGTAAGTAAGGAAATATTAATAAATCAACACATTTATAAGCTCACATGTTATTTGCTTACCACTGTTATATAATTGTGACAATTTCACATTTTAATGTCATGTATGAGTTTTGCTAAAATAAGTAAAAAACTGACGGGCAAACATTATGATGCAAAATATTGCTAAACCACTCTTAAAACTATAAACAGGTTTTACTAATTGCAAATCTACCATTATTCTTATATTGAGCAGTGCATATTTATGCCTTCGTAGCAATGACACACA
Source organism: Rhinocypha anisoptera (assembly GCA_011762765.2). Classification (NCBI taxonomy): domain Eukaryota; kingdom Metazoa; phylum Arthropoda; class Insecta; order Odonata; family Chlorocyphidae; genus Rhinocypha; species Rhinocypha anisoptera. The sequence goes on from WURS02000018.1 coordinate 5,793,069, forward strand.
AACCTGTCCAACAGAAGCATCCAGGTGGGAGGTGTGGCGCAGTAGATCATAGGTAGCATGGACGGCTGATATGGCAGCATTTTGGGATGCTTGCGGGCAGAACAAAGGTGCAATGCCACCTTCTGTTGTGGTCCCATTCACTATGTGCATCCCAGGAACCAGACCTGACACCCCACTTGCAGTATCGCCCAACATGGTTACACCACTGATCACTCCATTCTCAGCAATGTTGGACCCACCAGGGAGTCCTGCCATGTTTGGAATGCTGCCGCACATGGAGTTGGCTGGCATCTGGCCTTGTGAAGTCACCACCATTTGAGGCATTGGAATCCCAACAACACCAGTGCCTACACCACCTGCAGAAGAGAAGAACAAACAATTACAATATATGTACTTGGCATCACCACTGTATTTCTCGTAGTTATTTTCGGTCCTTGATCCTATAAAGTCCCTTTAGTCATAACCACCAGCATATGCCATGGGTGCAGATCAATTTTTGTTCCTACTGTTATTTACATGAAATTTAATGTCAATGTAGGTGACAAATCAACTGTTATTACTGTTGTTATTTACTTGTAACATGTGTAAATTGGATATTTCTAATTTAAGCTCAGGTAATTGAAATCGAGAGGAGCCTTGTTGGGGTTAAACCATTTTGGTAGGTACCCATTGTTTCACTTGGTGTGGGCATTGACAGTTAGATTACACAAACTCAGACACGGTAATGACAGGTAGACTTGTTAACAGGTTAACTTGGCAGGTTAACTGTTATTTACATATAGACAGATAGATATTTTATTAACTCTGGAACCATCTAGTTCCCTGGATCACATTTATAATTTCATTTACGCATTTGTCAGGTGAATAAAATTTCAATTATTGAGTAAGAAAAGTTTTTACACAGTATATTTATACATACAAAAAAGAAAATATTAATAAATGTTATCAAATGCGACATTCTTTTTATACATATATACTCAAGCATTGCTTTTTAAAATGTATATACAATACCTGATTGTTTTATATATTGTAGGAGAGAATTCCTCAGTTTTCAGTGGTTTTGCAAAATGACATATCATTTTTTGATGTTCTATGGCATGAAATTATGATATTAGAATTATTTTGTGTAGAACGTTTCTTATAGGCCCTACTGTACATATTTTTACTAAACAGAATGAGGTTTTCAAATTTAATATTTTAAGTAATTACTCCCATTTGCAGTATTTGTGCCTCTTTGATCTTTAAACAGTTTAATCTTTTATAATAAGAAGCTAACATTCTCATCACATCTGATGTCAAATCATCATCATCAATACTTCAATCCGAAGATTGGTTGACTGCAGCCCTCCATCCTTTCCTATATAGTGCTAGCTCTCTTGCTCCTTGGTAG
>WURS02000018.1:5794558-5817030 GCA_011762765.2 Rhinocypha anisoptera
GGGTAGGAACTCGAGGAAAGGAAGGAATAAGACGTCAGCAACTCCGAAAGACACCCGGGCACACACACACACTCACAAACATAACACAGTATGTAAACATAGTATGTGATATATATAAATTCATCTCATACTTAGCTCAACTTGTGATTTCTTGATGAAATACTGTTTTTGTGTCTCATGCATAGTTTGACCATTTCAGGTTTATGAACCCAGCAACCAATTTTTCCAATGTCAACATTTTTCATTTCAATATTTCAATGCTCACAATGAGGTTTAAAGAAAGACTTAAGTTTTTAACAGTAGACATATTTTCATGCTACCAGCCTGGTTTTTAAAATTAAAAATAATTTGAATTATTCAATTCCAAATTTTTAGCTCAGACAGTAAAACCTCCATATAAAGTACCTCTGTTTAATGAAATATTCACTGTAATGAAAGAATGCTATGGTCCTGGCCAACTTCCTATGCAAATGAATTGGTGAATACCTCACAGTAACGAACCTTCTTTTTATGAAAACCTCCATTTAATGAAGTAAACCCTTGGTCCTGTGCTTCGTTTACCATAATATTTTTACTTCTCAATAGTGTTGTTTTGCTAAAATTTTGTTTCCTTATATTTTCCGAGGTAATTGCCATCGTGAAATATATGCACTCCGTTTTTACATTCCTTGATAATTTCTGATCATTTGATACCTGCAGTACGTACATAGTTTGACTCAAAACTGAGACATGGAGGCAACTGAGGAAGATGATGAGGGTGGGTCTGAAAAGAATTTCCCAAAACTCGGCATGTAGCATGAATTTGGCAAACTCGCCCAAGGGTCGTGAATGGATATACGGCCCTATACCAGAACAATAATTATAATAGAACCGCAACTGCATAATACTTCAGCAACAATAGAATGATAATTCTTTGAAAGGTCAGGTCATAAAATTTGGAGAGGCCTTAAAAGAGGGTACAAATGAGACAGTCATACATACATATGTATTTTTGGCAGTTGCCCACCAAAATGTAGATACATTTAAGTATTCTGCAGCCTAGGGGTTAACCATTCAGCTGCGGCAGCATCATTCTTTTGAGATGGCTGCATGTGGGAGAAAAGTAGGCAGGGCATTCTTCCCTCCAAGTGGCAACAAGTGTTTAGCAGGTATAGCGTTCTCTTATAATCTTGTTCCCTTATTATTATTCCATGTTGCCCTTTTCCCTCTGAGTGAGGCAGTGGAGATTTGATCGAGAATCAAGTTAAATTGTTTCATAAGGAAATATATCCAAATCTGAACTCTGTTTACTTTCTTTAATAATTTCTGAATAATTTTATATAAAAAAGTAAGTAAATATTTTAATTTCTAACTGAAACTCGAGGGCAACTGAAGGAAATGGCAAGGATGGGTTTGAAAAAAATTCCCAAAACTCAGTGGGTGGAATGCATTCATTAAAAATTGGGACTGAAAAGGAGGGCCCCATTCTGGAACAATAAGATAGTTTGGCCAATTAAACCTTTCTCATAAAAGGTCGGGCCATAAAATTAGGAGGGGGACTGGAGAGGGTAGAAAGGAGGTGATCATATGCACAAGTACGTATTGGCCCGACAAAACATAAATATACATATTCCACAGCCAAGTCACTAGTTCCAGTAGTAGATGATTCCCCCCTTGAGTGATGCAACGTGCACTGCACTCAAAAGAAAACCCCCCCCTTATATGAAGTTGCAGCATATTGGTCCCTTGAATTTCGCTATTGAGAGGTTTTACTGTATTTTGATTAGAAAAACTTTAACTAAACTCAATGTGATTCAGTAGTTAGTTGTTCAACACTTGGCACCTCTAAACATTTTATGTCTAACCTCTAAACACCTCTAAACATTAAACACCTGATGATGCTGCTTCGCAGTGAAACCATGGTCGTGCTTTAAGTTGTTTTTTAATGTGGAATAAGTTGTATTTTTATTTTCGCTTTCATCATGGAAGAGTTCCACAAAGTGAAGCCCTAAACCATATCTTCCCTCTAAACATTGTCAGGAGAGGTAAGACTACAATTACATAAGACAAAAGTACTTGTTCTACAACTTTTTCTATAATCGATGTGGTCAATCTGATCTGATGATATTCTTTGATAAATGCATGAAAGTTGTCTTGAAGTTGAAAAATGTCTTAAATATCTATTCAGGTTTGAACTCTTGACAGTACCTAAGAAGCATAGGTAGCAAGATTGACACTAGTGAGATTTCTCATGATGGCATTTATGTGTAGAAAGTTTAAGGAATAACTGGATTTAGTTTGACATATTTTATTAGCAATCCAGTATAAGTACAACATGCTTCAACTTAACCATCTCATCCAAACTTTCCGAATTTCTGGGCCAATTAATAAGGCAAAAGGTTTGGTTTTAACTAATGTCATAACTTATAGGATTTAATAGACTCATTGACACCAGCTTCGTAGGTACCTCTATTTTTCAAAGAGGAATCATATAAGTGATTGAATTTATACCTACCACTCCACATACTCAAAATTAAACTCAGATATTAGAGGACATACTTCTTTTGACTTTAAAATGACTCCCCAATCATGCACTACCTAAACAGAAAAGGATAGACCTTAAGCTCACATTTTTGCTGGCACACAGCAATTGCTGCACGAAAATGAAATATTTATGCATGTTTTCTATTCATTTCTCTTACCCTGGGCAATTGTAATTGTATCACTTTTATTCAAAAGGTTGCATTAATGATCATATGATACAGACCTAATAATGTAAGATGGACACACTGACAAAAAAGTAATATAATATATGGAAATTTAAAGACCAATAAAATAGGAAATCATGAATATGACAAAAATTTGGGGAGAGTGGGAATTTTCTAAATGGAGGAGGATGGAGACAGAAATCTAAGCAAACAGTAATACAGGTTTTTCGTTTTTCCTCTAGTAAGCCCTTAAAAAAATCACTTATAACCATTTAAATTTTTTATACAAAAGTGAACATTAATAAATCAACATAGAGATGCTTCAATTAGAAAACATTTCAACAACTGTTAAATACTTCCCTGACACATATAAAAACAAAATGAAATGAATGTGTACTGGAGGTTAGACAGTAAAGTTCCCAGCATCAGTCACTGATGGTGATGCATCGCAAAGAATGGTTCGTGACAAACACAAAGCACAGAATAGATTTCAAGATTTCATACCACATGATTGAGAACATAACTTTGTAACAGACTTACCCTGCTCTGCATCATCTTCATCTTCTCCTTTATGCCTCACCCGTGATGTAGCCAACACCCCAGACAGAAGCAGTGATGCCGGGTGTCTACTTTCCTCCTTTGACCCATCGTCGTCCAAAATCTCTCGCCGTGAAGGAGATAAACTGTTTGATTTCCCTAAAAGAGGATATAACCCCAATCAGCACCCCAGAATTGTTTATAGGGCTAGGAAAAGCTTGGAATAATATTCCTGCTACATCCTAAGTTTGGAACTTTATTCCAAGTTGGTTCTCTGACAAGTTTTCTTGAATTTTTCTTTTCATACCCCAGTTAATTATTCACGTTAGCATTTTTCATGCATATGACATTAAATTCAATTTAAATATCTACCCTTTGTTAACCACTTGGCTATCATGCCTTACTGCTTCTTTAACAACCATCATTTTAAGTAAGATGACTGTGTGTTACCCACCAAGAGAGACTATGACAAATCAACAATACGGCTCACTTTCCCAAGAAGACATTAAAAACATATTCAGTATAAGTCCATTATAAGGAGTATTGCTTATATTGTGTGTTTTGCCATAGCGAGTGATAGTTTTCCCAGCCTTGGTCCCATTGTAAAAGCATACAGAAGTGGCTTTGGGTTTTTGATGCCAAAATTGGAGGAAGAAATAGAAAGACTGAGTTGTTTGTGGATTGCTGACCATTGCACCCAAACTTTAAAATAATGAATGTTGAACTTGTTTCCTCCCAATTCCAGGAGTATGTTACAAGCACAAGATCAAGGCATCATTTGTGTACTACAACACCACTTTTGATCAATGCTCATCAATTCATTAACGTAGAAATTGGCGATTGCAGAAAAAAAGCTCAAGTGAAATATACTAGAAGCAATCCATGGGTTAGCAGCTTCGTGGGATAAAATTAAGCTTGAAGTAATACACAGATCTTTTGGGTATACAGGATTCAAGAGAAGTGCAACGGAGGTTTTGGTCAAAGAATCAATGGATGTTAGGGTGGAGCCTGAGAGCTGGAAAGTTATGTTGACCTTACTCAACACTAGCTGAACATTGACAATTATGTAATGATAGATAAAGATATTACTGTGCGCGGTGTAATGATTGAGGATGAACTAATAGAGCAGCAGAATAATGACGGTGGTGAATCATCTGATGATGAGGTGTTGAAAGCTGAATTTTTGGCACATCTGCTCCAATCTTGCACAAATGATTGTATGTCTAAAGGGGCCTAATGCAGGAGAAGGGATTAATATGTTGAGTGTCCCAGTTGAAGGTCAGAGGGGGGACTGCAGGGAAAACAAACAAGGGGGAATCCACTTTTCACCAGTTCTAACCCCAATGGAGGGAGATCCCATTTGGTCACTTTTCCTCTATTGACCTTCACTTATGTCACAAATATTAGTCCCATGTCTATCAATCTCTTGAACCTCCTCTTCTATATGGAATCATAATTGTTAACCATAGATCATACTTAGCTATGATTTTTCATGAAACATTGTTGAGGATACTACCGGTGCATGGTGTACATTAGTTATGGGTTTTGGTGATAATATTTTATAATTTTTTTAATGAAATGAACTATTTTCAATGCATTTGCAAGTAGATTGATACAACTACTTCATGGCTCATTTTTGGTCACTTTTGGTGTTGCTATACATGCCAATAAATGTGAATTAAAATGTTTAGTTTTAAATACCTATTACTAAACCAATGTTCTGGTGAATGTTCATTAAAACAATATGACTAAACATGTTGGAGCATGAAATAGCTATGGCTAAAAAGATGCCTTTCTGCATTGAGTTTACCAGATAATTTTGAAATTATATCCTTATTTCACAGAACCATTTTCCCAATTTAAATAATTAAATTTGATATTTGCAAATATTCTGAGTTCCTTAATGACATAAGTTAGATAAATGATTCAAACAATCCACAAGAGTGAAGAATAGAAAAAATAAGTTTATTATTTAGTTAAGAATAAGTTTGAAAAATAAACTTGGCACAACCTTTTTTCCAGCAAAACACAACCAGATTCTCACCCAATTCAGTCCTTCTTGATGAGATTGACAAAGGTGAGGAATACTGGGCAGGTCTCTCAAGTTCTTCCTTGACCAAATGATCATCCTGTTCAACAGATGCAGCTGGAACAGATGCAGAGCGACGTTTCTTTTTCCCTCTCTTACTAGGGCGTGTCATTGCAGATGGTTTCGCTTTCTTCCTGGCTCGCTTTGGCTTGGTTTCAGCACACATCCTATCGTAGTTGTCCTGCGAAAATGAAATCTACATTTATCATAGAAACCATCAAATAGAACTTCAAAACTCTAAAAAACAAAAAGTGAATGAAAAATAATTTGAAACTAATTTCTACAAACAAGGCAATCAGGAAGGCCATTACTGCTTGTTATTTGATAATGTCTGACTTCTGAATTTAACATTTGTCAAGAAGCTGCAGTCAATGCAATAGTGCCCATGAATGTTACACCTATTGGCAGTTCATTTGGCAAGTCTGGTTTCATATGAACCCTCAGAATGACTTTTCAGGCAGATAAATATAAGCATATACTGAGAGGTATTTTTGGATTACCAGCAACACACAGCCTATTTAATCATAAACATACTTGCATATTGAGAAGGCATAAATTTCTTAATTACATTATGTTACTTCACTGTGCATTGTTCAGCAATAAAAAATAATAATTAATACAAAAGGGTGAATGTGCCAGTTTGTCTTAATGAGACTAGATATAAGGGAAAAGTGAATATCATGAAATATACATATACATTTATGTTATTAATCACACCAGTATATCATTCCGCAAACCCATGCTATGACAAAAAAAAAGAGAGAGAATTGGAACGCTATCAGATGTCAAGTCTGAGTTCCAGTCTCCTTCCAAATCTCTCTCTAAATTTACTAATCTTTTTTTGAGGGTATTTACTTTCATTTACCCCTCTTATGACAGTAGAAACTTTCAATTCTTAAGTGCCAACGGCTTAATAATGATGAGTGATAATGAATTTTGTAAGAACAAGTGTTTGTTGGGGCTGCCAAAACATTTTCCCCTGATTGATAACAATAACATCTAGGGACAAAGAATGATTGTATTTTTTCCTATCCAGGCTGTGTCAACTGCTATGGTCATTTTTACCTCCTCAAATAAAAGAAAAACCCAGTTGTATGAACATTACAGCCATGGCTGGGGCGGGACTTGAGACTGTGACCTTTGGGTTAGTTGGTTAGCATGTTAGCCACCAGACTAACCAGTACAAATAATTGAGTGTCTAGAATGCGGAGAGAGTTCTTTGAATTACCCAAAGTTCAATTTTACTCTTATAAGTATGTATTAGAATAAAAAGCACCCAGTTCGTTATTTATCATTTGAATTTTATTGGTGGAATATCTTGGAAAGATAAAATAAATAATGATGAGGTTCTACGGGAAGTCAAAGGAAGAAGAGTTACTGAACACCATAAAACAAAGGGGAGGAAGCTGAATATGGTATATTTTTTTAAACAACAAGCCCATCATCAACAGAAAAATAAAAGGCAAAAGGATACAAGGAAAACATAGGCTAGAAAAATTAAGGAAGAAGTTGGAGAAAGAAGTTGCGTTGAAATGAAAAATAATGGCAAACAAGAAAGGGGACTGGAAAAGAAACATTATGGATGCCAACCAATATGAAGATCAACAACTAGAGAATAAGAATGGCCATTAGTATGCTTGTTAAATAAAAGAAGAATTTCTCATAATGCATAGAAAAGTAATTTTTGAGGACCATCAAACTACCTTCATTGGCTTATGCCCTCGAAGTAAAAGAAGGAAAATGAAAGAAGAATAAAATATAATTTTGAAATTGCAGTGTATTTAAAAAAATTTTTTAATACAAGATGAAAGAATTTCACAGAGTTAAGCCTGAAACTATTGCTTAAGAAGGAAAACCATTTCTTATTCCAAATTTCAATACTTACTATGGATATTATAACTAAGGAATTAAAAGAAATGACTGGCTTACCCTCTTCCTTGCATGTTCAGGGCACAGTGGTGTATCCCGGGAAACATCAAACACAGGGGCACAACACTGTGTATTATCAGCAAATTTGGCAGTGCAATGTTCAAAAAGGAGCTGATCCACATTGTACATGACATGCCGAGGGCAATGTCTGGTGCAGGGAAGGGCCGATGAGCTACAAAAGGAATTGTTTTTAAGAGTTGAACTCCCAGCCTTGGGCTTTTTCTCATCTTCTCCACTTTCTCCACCTTCTGATTCACCAGTGTCAACACAGCGGTAGGCACAGGTTCTCGTAACCAGCATTGTTAATTTTGACCTGGAGGCATTAAAAATTGCAATTAATTATTGACTAGATTTTCCACTCACATTTTATTGATTACAAAAATTTTTTAATAGGATACATGCAAGACATAACTGGGGAGAGGATGCATGGACTCTGAATCCAATATGACCACACACAGGTGAAGGTTCCAGTAGTACAAGGATGTCATCACAAAAAAAAAGGTCAATACCAATGTTCAAGGCACATGTTTGACGTTAGTAGAGAGCGGACCATTAAGGTGAGAGATAATGCTCTAACATGAAAAGACTTGATTGGAATGCAGTCGTACATGAAGGAAGGTACAGAAATAAGATAAGAGAATAGATTTAAAGGTACAAATGTGGTTTGAGCTTATCATACATTAGTACTGTTGGAAAATCCTGGCAGGGGCCACAGAGAGATATGTACAAGTTAGTCTAAATTATTGTTAGACACAGCTGTTGAATCATCAGAAGAATTGCATTGTTGAAGGAAGAGTTTATATGGAGGAAAGAACTGATGAGTGCTGCCTCAGGTAAGGATTTAAAGAAAAGGTCGAAGAAAGCTTTAATCCCTTGTTATCCTTTCCCTGGGATTTAAAACTAACCCCTAACACCACTGACATTTAAAGTATTAAAATAGAAATACAGTAGAAGTCCACTATAGCGAGTAGATGTTACCGTTGTTGCTGTCTGGGTCGCATAACTCGCAGGATTAAAACACGCATCACATTGTCATGCCTAGCGAATCTACATTTTAAGGAAGGCTTTGCAAGAGACTTTGTGGTGGTTTTACAAGAGAAGACTGTGATTTTATGTCACAGACTGTTCTGGGGAATGACTGAACAACTTATCTTGGAATCCGTGCTCCAGTCTGTCATTTCCTGGTGCTATTTCGTCCTTATAGCTGATCGATCAGAATAAAAGAACATATGGAGCAGTGAGCTTGACTTATAGACAATGCAGGGAAAGGTATTAGTTGAAGGTCAGAAGGGGAGGGAGAGACTTCCAAGCAACACGAGGTTCCCTTTTCAGGTCCATTTTTCATCAACAAGCAAGAGAAGGGATTAGTTGAAAGTCACAGAGGGAGGGGCAAACAAACAAGGTGGAATTTACTTTTCACCAGGCCTAACCCACAGTGAAGGAGATCTCATAGGGTGGTCCCATTTGTCTTTGTTGACCTTAACAGGAGAGCCAATCTCTCGACTCTCCTCTTATTTATGGAATCGTAATTGTTAACTGTAAGTCATACCTTATCTATGATTGTTCAATAAACGTTGCCAAAGATACTACCGATGCATGATGTACATTAGTTACATGTGCGTGAATTTTGGTGACAATATTTTAAATTTTTTTTTAATGAAACGATCTATTTCAATGCATTTGCAGATGGATTGATACAACTACTTCATAACTCATTTTTGCCCACTTTTGGTGCAGTTATAAATGCAGAAAGAGGTGAATTTAAACGACCGTGGCTATAACGAGTGTGAGTAATAACGAGAGATTTTTCGTCATTTATCAACTTTCGTTATAGCGGACTTCTACTGTATAGTGCTTGTGAAAATAAGATCTTTAAGACACTATATTTTATCTGATTTTGACACAATTTTGAAATATCATAGGAAAAATTGGCTCTTAACCCTTCAAACTTGGAGGACATGTAAATCGAGTTTAACCCAGTCACTGGAAGAGATTTAATTGTTTTTACAATTTTTGCAGATCTGTATTTAGCATGTTATATTTCAATAAGTAATAATGCCATACATAAGAATTTTTTAATTTTGTTTATAGAACCTTGTATATTTTGTGTCAAAGTTGTTTGTTATTTTATCAAAATTATTAATAACTACATTATTGGTTTTTAATAATAATGTCAACTTATTTGGTTTTTTATAAGCATATTAGAGTTTTTCCACTTTTGCTTGCACAAATTAGCTATTAGCTAACAAAACAAAACTAAATGTAAAAAAAATCGATGTACCTAGTAAATATTAGTGATTTTCTCAAAGCTACCAACAAATTAACCGACTGACTTTTTCAAACTCTCGATCAAATTGAATAAGCTTTCTTTTAAAATGATTAAAACATTTGAAAGGTTGTTTTTGTGATAAATAGTTTATTTTCTTTAAATAGCCATTTTGGATAGTTCTGCATTCATTTTCCAATAACAAATTGATCAAACAAAACTTACCATGGCTCAAATTACAGGTCTTCAAATTACCTACAACTATTTGATGCTTTAAATTCTCTAAAAATCTTATAATGGCTTGTATATTTAAAAAACGTTTTGGCCAACTTTGGATGCTTGTAGCTCCGAAAAGACAATCTGAAAGTTGCAAAAATGTTGGGGGAACTTCTTTTATCCCTACAATGTAAAACAGGTCCCATCATTCCTCAATTATGTCCCTGATATCTATATATTTTTCTGTTTCTTGAACATAAGGTATTTTTTACGGTGATAGGCAGAAAACTTATCCATAAAGTTGCCAGATGGTAGCCCAATATGTAACTGGCCAAAAAGTTTAGAAAAAACTACGAGAATCCAGGAGGATAGAGCAATTAATAACATTATGCATTCTGCATACAAGTATGCTTGCAGTGTTTGTGGCCACCTCCAAGATTGCCCTAAGACAAATATTGGGCAAATAATGTGTATAAGGCAGGTCAGTTACGTTACATATAATGTTGAACTAAAAGTATGCTTATGGACATGAATTGGTTAATGTGGAAGATAGCATTACATACCTCAGAAACCTGGTTTTGAGAAAGGAGGATGATAAAGAAATAGGGCCCTCAAAATATGGATATGTTTGCAAGAAATATATACAAGAGATATAAACAGACACTAAGGAGAACAACTGAAGAGGTGTTGAGGATGATAGATAGAATGTGGATTAAAGATGCCTTAATAAATTATGGATTGATGTAAGCAGTTATGAGGATATTTAAAAAAAAGAATCATAAGCCGTACCTGTTCCGATGTCTTGTGTGAGGACGGTGTGCACCCTTTTTGCTTCCTACAAACCGCAGGCCATCTCGCAGGAGGGCACCTGTCCGATTAGGGCCACTCTTCCGGACTGCTGTGATGACTGCTCTGACCATATGTTCCTGCCATGCCTCCCCCTCTACAGGAACATTTTCATCCACTCCAGATTCCACCTGAAATTATTACCCCATCACACTTCTATGTATGGAATTCTCATTCAGCAAACTCATGCGAAAAACAGACTGATATGCCTAAGGTGTATCAGTCTGAGGTACGCATTATGGAGGAGGGGTGGGGGTTGCTGCTGCAAGGCAGAAAGAGTTACAATACACCATAGGCAATACAATCATGTTCATCAACTCAGGTTATTTAAAAAAAATCAAAATGACATGATTCTATGTTTCAGCCAATAAATCATTTAGGTTTATGAGCCAGAGAATTAGAGCTAGAGCCCTTGCAGTGGTTTGCAGGGTAATGCTTAGAAGTAGAAGAATTGCAAAGAAAGGCAGCCAGATTCGTCCTTAAAAGGTACAAGTAGTACGATAGTGTAACCTTCATGATGAGAAGTTTGGGTTGGGAGACTTTAAAAGAGCGCAGAAGAATTGCACGATTGGGGTGTCTCTTTAAGTCATACATAGGCTGCCAGGGTTGGGAGGAAATTGGTTAATGGATAGAAAAACCCACATTTAACGGAAAAAATGATCATAAATTTCAAATTAAGGCGAGGAAGCAGAAGAGTGACAAAGAAAAATACTCCTTGTGAATCGATCTATTGAGGATTGGAACAGGTTACCTGAAAAATTCTTCAAACCTTACCCTAAAAATCTCTCACTATTTAAGCAAGGGTTGCAAAAATGTTAAATGTTTTAAGAAGAGGTTGGCCAATGTAACTTTATAAACACACTTGGGAATCCAGTTTTCATAAATATGCATTTGAGAGTGTGCTTTTTCTTTAAATTTTATTTTTGTATTATGACTGCTGTACAACTTATTGTGAATATGTATTGCAGTATTGCATTATAATTGTTCATTGGTTTAATTCTTTTTTTTATACTTGCCACCTGGCTTGTAGCCAACTTCAAGATTCTATTGTAAATAAATAAATAAATTAAACCGAGGAAGAAATTACTGTGATTGCTGCATTTTTCTACAAAGAGTAAATTTGATTTCTCAGAAAACATACATGTACTGCAAAGTAGAATCTTGATTTTAAGTACACCTAGGGCCTGAATTTTCAGTTTTGAAAAATCAAGTTACATAGATTCAAGGTAATGGCTGATTTTGATAATGTGCTAAGAATATGGGATGTGTAATTCATTGAATATGATCATTTACTTGTAATTACACTAATTCTATAGCACCTTCATAATGGTTGGTTGTTCAATTCATTCCTTTTAAATTTTGAATAACCTAAACCCTTTATCAAATTCCACACAACAATGTGTGCTGGTGTCACAATACCGCTCATGGGAGAGACAAAAGAGAACTTGTCACAAGGAACAGCTGACAGGGTTCCCATCATCACAGCTATCATTCCTATGTTTCTTATCTCAAGGTCAATACCTTATTTGTCAGCTGACTGAATTCCAGTCTTTCTGAAAAACATCAGGGAACAATGGGAAAAGAAGTGGTCCCTCTACTGTGTGTCATTCACACTCCAATGGGGTTTAGTAATGAGCTCTATCCCAACCTAGTAAAGCAACCTTATTTTTAAAACTGTCATGGTTCCAGATCATTCAGCTGTTTCATACTTACATAGTAAATAGTCTTGAAGATAATGATAGTGATTCTAAAAAATTTGTGTCATGGGCATACAAGAGGAACCAAATTAAGTTAAGACAGATTCTTTAAAAAATTATATATCATGGGCATATTAGAGGAAACAAATTAATTAACACTACATAATAATGATTGTCATACTTAGGGTATACAATCAAACCACCAAATTAGAATATTTTTCAGACGCATCAGACAGCCATATGCACTTATTTAATTTAAATTTTTCTCCTTTGCCTAGATACTTCAGATTATAGATGTTTGACTGTACTTTGAAATTTCTACTCAAATTGGGGATTTATCGTACCAATAATCTTGTAAAAAGATGGTAAGAGTACATGAATTCATCAACTAAAAATTCTAGTCAAGAATAAATTAATTTCCTTAAGGCCACTTACATGGTGAATTATCACTTGAATGATCTTTTGGAAAACAATATCTCCAAGGATAGAACCATGTGAGAAGAAATAAATCATGTTCTAATTTTTTCTCACATGATACTTGAATGATGAGCACACATCAACCATGTTTGTTATGTTAAACACAGAGATACCAGGTCAAAGATTAAAAATCATATTGTCATTACTTACAGCATAGCATACTTATTCAAATGTTGGTACTAAGCCCAATGTAGAATATCTGCACGCTTGTTTGCATTGCATAAACAGTGATTATGTAGTTGATGGGACATGAAAACAATGCTGTTGCACATCCTTTGTTCATAGATGAGTTGCCCATTCAATTCACCAACTTAATTCACAGTCATTAAACGTGTAAAAAACCTTTCATCATGTAATATCATCACCATTCAAGTAAATGCTGTTTTTGATTGGATCACCCACTTGCTCAATCAAGGTGTCTATTCACCTTGAAAAGTGGCCTTTATGTATTCATTATTTCCCTGCATCAAAGAAAATTTACCTTCACCTTGACTCCAGGCTCTAACTTGGGAGAGAACACTTCAGACTTGATTTCCATCCTTCTCCGACTCCGGCCTAAAAGAGAGCATGCTCCACCAATCTGTCCACACCTTCTTCGAAGGTCTTCACGCATTCTTAACAACCTCTGGTCACGAAGACTTAGAGGAACTTTAGATGCAGCATCATCTGCACTCTGTTGCTCATCCAAACGAGATCCCTGGGAATGAAGTATTATAGATCAACTAGCTAACTTGGCAAGAGCTTAGCGACATATAATAATGTAGATGAAAACACATTTCCATTGACATGTACACAGTTTTACAGAAAATTTAGTCCCTACTGATAAGAGTTAGCAGGGCTGCCTCATGCAGTCTGCTACTGGGTGTAAGACAATGTTCTTATCTAGGAGACACCTCAGAAAACCTCCAACTAAATACAATAATTTTCTGGACATCTGGGAAATGCTAGGTGACACACAAAAAAGGAACTGGCTTCCCTAACATGTTTTACAAATTTTACAAGCTATATTGCTAAGTACTAAATGCATTGAGCTTTCATGTATCAAATTGACCTCTAGGTTAAAATCAACTATTTAAATAATAGATTTAAATAATGACAAAGTCATGCATTTTGTAATTGCACCTATAACAAGTTTTACATTTTAAAACTATTGTTCATCAAGTGAAATTCAATGTATTTAGAGAAAAATAATTTTTGTACTAAACTGATTTAAGAAATAAAAATAATAAATCTTAAAATAGAAAGCATTGAAAAAAAAATTGAATGCGTGAACTCATCAAGTAAAACTTCATTATCCTTGGTATAACACTTCCTTTGATTAGAGGCATTTTAGATGAACATGAAATCAGAGTCAGATTAGCCCAAACACACTCTTCTTCAAAAAACATTATAAAAAACAACTCTTAACAGTACACATATTCATAAAATAATCTGGAAGTGTTCTAAAATTTGTGAATTGTTTTTTTGAAATTTTAGGGTGCACTGTAAATGTAAATAGCACTCTGATGTGTAAATTTTCACTCGTCGAATCAGGGTAAGTAGTGGCTCACCTTAATATCTGAGGGGCAAGGAATTTTTCCGAATCCTCTTGCCTTCCACTCATCATAAGCGACCCCTCTTGCTCCGACGTCGGCAAGAGAGGCTGGGTGAATCGTGTGGCCATGGTGTCTTCGCTCTTCAAAACATCGAGATTCTGATGAGGAACTGGTCCTTGCCAAAAGAGCTTTAACCTTTGCCCTTGGCTTGAGGTCATGGCGGGAGTGATACAAGGAATTCAGGCTTGGGGATAAACGGGATGAAGTTGAAACATGGTAATCAAATGGTGGTGTGAACCAGTGACGCTGATAGAAACCACATTCAGGCTCACTATCGCTGCCCTCAGTCTCTGAAGATTCAAAACCTAAAATGAAAAAAATCCTTAAATTAGTTTAAATGGATATCCAAAGGCAAATATGGACATAACATTTTACAACAGCTTCATATTGTAAAAACAATGAAAAAACAAAAAAGAGCGGAGCATTAACATTTTGAGTTAAATGGTCTTGAATTCATGATTAGCACCCAATAATAAAAACTTGAAAGGCATTTTTTCCTCACCTAATGGGTACAAGTCCTGCTTGAATAAGCGCATTCCTTCCCAAACATCCTGTACGTTCCTAAGGGCATCTGTTGAAAGGGATTTAACCAAATCCACAACACTTCTACCCCCCTTGCACATTCTAGAAGGCATCATTATAACATTCGCTGGATTACTGGATGGAGTAGCCACTTCAGACATTGTTCCTCCTGACTGCTGGGATTGAATGGGGTGTGGCTTATTTGAGGGAGCTCGGTAAGTGATGGGCCGATGACTGGAACGAGAACGGCGTGGGGTTGATGAGGTGGTACTTGGGGATCCAGGACTGGGAGGAGGGAGGATTTCCATCTTCACACGACTTCCTTTAGGAGACTGCTGTGGGATCAATGGAAATAATGTTAAATTAACTTTAGTGTTACTTCAAATTAAGTGAATAATTTATTAACCCTTTTAGTGCCCGGCCTCATTACCTGGTATATTTGAAAAATGCCTGGGTGAATTGCACATAGAATTTTATATAAAACCTAACATCAATGTGTGGAAAACTTTTTGCTTAACTCTAAACAATCACAGGTAGATTTATTTACAATCTAAACAACAACAATTTATGTTTTTCTCCTATACAATTTAGGAAAAAAATTATTCATCTAAAAAACACATGAATGATAGATCAAACACATTGGCATTTTAAGGTTTAACATGGACATATAAAACTATTATAAAGTCATTATAAATCTTTACCATGCCATTGAAAAATTAGCTGAAAACATAATGGCAGAGAAATACAAGCTTGCAAAAGGAGTCAAAGTCCATCTTGATTTTCACGATATAGAAACTGTCATTGCAGGATTAAAGTTATACCAAAACAAATGGTACAACTCCAACAGTCAAGAGTGAATAAAGTGGCTGAGGCATTTTGAATTTAATAGAGAACATTTGTCTTTTGACTGAAGTATAAATTAAAAAGGTTTTTCGGTGTCTTTACTGTTAAAAAAAGGCAGACTCATTTTTACACTTTTCTGTTTGTTCATTTTAAGATTCATAATGTTAGGTATAGCAGCTCCATACAAACCATTTCTTTGAGTACAGAAAGTAGTATATTTAACTGGCCTCTTTGATTCAACATAACCATCAGACTAATTTTTAATCATGGAATGTGGTGCATATGATTTAACCATGATAACATATCATGTCAAAATTATTGTCATTACTTGATTAATTTTCAAAAAGACAGTTACAACAAAAGGTTGCATTAATATTAAAGCAATATGATTTCACAAACTGCAGAAAATTAAATGACTTGCTAATTAGAAATTATATGGTGCAATTAAGTGAATTATGTACATGCTATCTTCATGACAGTTAATATACGAGAAAATTATATTTAAGTCTATATAAATCTATATAAATATAATATACATCTAAAAAAGCCTATTTTTGTGGGATAAAATCACAAACTAGGTTCAATTAAGGTCAAATATGATTATAAACAATGAACCAGTGAAATAGAAAGTTCTCATGAGGGAACATTGGTTTAAGCTAAGCAAAGATCTACAACAAATGCCCATTATAAAGAAAGAACCAGATATGGCATCATCAGGCACCCGATGGTGACAATTCTGCCATATCATGATAAAACATGTCATACCTGTATTAAAGTCTTTGGAAAAGTATGTTATTCTTCTTCTATTATTTATATTAGCACTTCCACAAAGTGAAGCCTGAAACCATTTAATTCATCAGTAACAAAGCAATTTTCACTTACCTGGGGAACTTCTGCTGCACTCTTGATGGACCCAAGCCTGCGGAGGCTGGAATGCACACTCCCGGTCTGATCACACCTTGTGATGGCGCTCAGAAGCTGCTCCTCCAGTAAACTGCGGTCCTTCCTCATGGCCGCTGCTGTCGCTGCAGCAGACGATGAGGTTGTGGCTGCTGAGAGTGCTGTGAGTTGGGGGGCCGAGTTGCTAAGGGACAAAACACGAGTGGGCGACTTGACAGATGGAGGACGTGATGCTGGCGTCACCGAGGACACTGCACTCGGGGGGGATGACAGGGAGTTGGCTCCGTGGAAAGGAAGACGTCTTGCTGGACCAGAGGTGGCCACAGAGCCCAGCGCCGTGTTGCTTGGGCGTCTGTGGACCAAGGGCTGTGTCACCTGCCGGGAGTGGTGACCCCCGGATGGTGGGTTTGCCATTGGGCGTGCAGTGTGCATGAGGTGTGGCCGTGGCCTGGATGAGGGATGGAGGGGTGGGGGATCGGGGGCTGACGAAGTCTTGTGGTGTGGGGACGAAGACGAGGATGATGATGAATGCGATGGGGAGGACTCCGAGGTCTCCTCTGACCTTTTGGCCAGTGGAGGCCTGAACTTTCTGTGGTGCTTCCCTAATACCTTGTCAGCTGCTATCTTTGCCGCTAGTCTATTCATCGTTTCGGAACTGGTTTCTGCTGACAGTGAGACACCTTCACTGTGCCCCAACGTAATGGACAATGGTGGCCGAACACTTGCGGGAACAACAGATCGGTGCCCATTTGACCCACTGTCCACCAAACGGTGCTTCACTGGCTTCAGCTTCCTTGAAGCTACACTAGTGGGCATCACTCGACACTGCTGCACCAGAGCACTGCCATATTTTAAACTGTCACCACTGGATTTTAAACGATTTGCATCACCAAAGTTCACCACCTTCCCAATAGGTTCAGGCTCACTGAATGCATATGGATCATAATCCATTTGATCTGGAAATTTAAAATTTTAAAATATATTAATGTATATTAAAAATGCTGCCATCTCAATGAAACTCTGAAAAAAACAATAAAACCATTCACTTCAATTTAATTACTATTCCTTTATGTTCATATCCTTGTGAAATGTTTTGAGAGTATAAGGTATATGCCTCAGTACACACACACCATGGATATTTAGGAGTGTTCAAAAAGTAATGCACCAATCTTTATTTATAAATCCAAACAACAGTATACAGCTGAAATTTTGACAAAAGCCTAGTGTGAACTTCACATGTCTGGTGTTGAAAGTTGTGAGCTCTGCTGCCAGGTGGCAGGATGACAGCAAGTACTAAAAATGGCTGATGTCAGCGATGCATGTCAAAAGCAGCATGGTTTGATCAAATTTCTCCTTTCCTAGGGAGAATACATTAGAAATATCCATAGTGATTGTGTAATGTGCACAGAACTTCTACTGTCAACTAAAGGAATGTATAGTTGATGAAGTAATGAAAAGTGATTACATGTATGGCCAGGACCAAGAATCACATCTAGGAGAAATACTCGCTCTTCCAGAATCTTGGAACAAAACCAAAGAAATAGAATGAGACTTCTTTGAAAAATAGTCAGTGGACATGGTAGTCATAGAAATGCAACACTTGAGTTGCAAGGTTCTATGTTCCTCCATACTTCCAGAAAAATAAATTCGGGTGCATTTCCAATGCTCAAAATATTCGAGTCTCATATCACTCATTTATTTTTTATTTATTTTTCAATCGCCCACAAACAGCACTAATAGGCCAATTACAATGGGCACCATAATATTTTTATAAAAAGGACGAAACTCTGTGACCTCTGGGTTGGCAGATGAGGACATTACCCCACCACCACCGCGATCGGCAACTTACTTACTGCTCCTAACATATCCTAAAATTCCCTCTGCCATTTTTCCTATAATACTTTCACCTTTTTTTTCCTCTGGTTCTTACAAATTACTATTAATCTTCCTCTATAGTTCTTCCAATTTATTCAGTAAACTACTGCTCCTTAGGATGAGTGGAATTAGTTTTCCCCTTCTGGTCAGTGTTTTCAATTGATTTCTTCCATTTTCCACCACTCAAAAATTAAGATTTATAGATGAACTCAAATCTGCTGAAATGAATTTCATTTTTTTTCTTTTTATGAGAACACTACATCCAAATGACGTAGCAATAAAAAGTATCAAAAAATTAATGTTTTTATTAACTAATTCCATTTTTAAGATGCCCTGCTATTTGATTTGGTGACTCATTTTATTATAATATTATTTTCACTGAAGATCATTCTACTATAATTAAGCTTAAGTTTTATTCTTCCCTAAACATTTTGTGTAAAAAGATACTTCGAATGCAATTACAGATCAAAAACTTTCTATCATAACTTGGGGAAAAGTACTTGAGGGGGTACCTGTCCACTGTTTTCCTAAATTGCATTTTTGACATTGTTGCAACATGTAATGACCACCCAAATCAATCAGATGGATCGGCAACTACCTCATTGAAGTACAGACTGCATGAACTACTTTTTGTCTCTCCAACTCATTGATCTATCTGGTAATGATGACCCTACCAGGAGCAATCATTGAGCCCTTCTATCATGTTACAGATGTAGAAGGGGGGAGGAGGGGGGGGCGGCGATAGATAAAAAAATATGCTGTAGGAAGACACACTAAATATTTTCCAGAGAATTGATTACCATACCAATTAAATTTTTAAAAAATTAATGAAAGTCTAAATATGTGAACTCGATTAAGTCTCTAGGGATTTTTTTTCTAACATAATTTTTATAATAAAATATGTAGTTTTATTACAATATTACTTTTGCTTAATTGCTTCTACTATCACTGCTTACAAAAGAAATTTATATTTACTATAACTTGTAAAGCTTTCAGCATATGATAATAATATTTCTACAGACCTTTTTCATAAAATTCTTAATTTCTCAGTTAAATAGCCTGGCAAATTTCAAACAAAATTAGTCAATTACACATGGCACTCAAAGGATTAAATTTCCTTCTGATTCTTGAAAAGTTCTGGTGTTCCTACTACATTAAATTGAAAAGAAAAGCAAAAGACAGTGAATATAGCGATGAGAGCACCCACCAGTCGTACTGTCCCCTTCATCCTCCTCGATCGCCTCCTCCCCCATCTCAATCATTGCCTCCATGGCATCTGCCTCCTCGTCTATGTTCACGCCATGCTGGCCACCACCCGTTTTCAGCAGGGCTTTCAGCCTGTCTGAGAACTTCAGCTTCCCCACATCACTGGTCAGGGATGATGGGAGGATGATGGTTGTGTGGCCTGATGCGAGGTTGGAACCCTTCCAAATCCGATGTGGCTCCTCACCACTCTTCTCCTTCCCTCCACCTCCTCCCTTCTCCTTCTTACTGGGCTGCCGAACCTTCTTTGGAAGCATGCCGGCCACCTGCATGTGGCTGTTGCAATACCTACAAAGGAGATGGCAAGAATGTTAATGTGAGTTCAATATAATTATTTTGACAATCCTACAGAGTGTTAAAGAGTTTCTCATTAAATCAGTCAGATTCGTCAATGAAGAAAAGCCCTAGTTAGTAACTCAGCCAAAGGAAAAGACCTTGTTGAGTGCTTTACAGGACCAGTGTGACAGGTTTGGGGTGAAAATAAACAGTAAGAAAATTAAGGTAATGAGATTCCCAAGAAGTAGGAAGGCTAGGCTTAATGTCATACTAAAAGGGCATAAATCGGAATAGGTAGAAAAGTTCACTTATTTGGGAAGAAGAAAGGAAAGGAAAATGGACACAGTGGCCAGAATATTAGACAAAGAATTGAATTAGCAAAAGAGGCCTCTGCGAAAAGGAATGAGTTGAGGTAGGGGAGGAGAGGCAATTTCTGGGTGAAATACGAGGTAAGAAAGTTGGATGGAAGGGGTACGCAGAGGCAATGTGTTGTTGAGAGCTGTAATGGAGGGTAGAAGGGTACGTGAGGTAGGGGTAGGAAGAGAATAGGTATTTTGGATAGAATGATAGGCTATGGTAAGTATGCAGATTTAAAGAGGGATTAGGTTAAGCTTCAATGGGGAAAATGCAACCCGAGGCTCCCAAAAAATCTATCAACAGGCAGTTTATCCTTCAATAATAGGGCTTCACCCAATTCATTGTAGAACCTTAAGAAGGATACAATTTTATAGATGATTTTTCAACCAAACAAAATAACTGTTAAGGACTAAAGGATGTAACTCTACATACCAAATCAAGTGAGTTGCATACAGCCAGCAACTCTTATGACACATGGAACTTTTGGAGAGATGAGTAGTAAGCTGCTGTAAAGTTATCTTCAGAATGATAACTGGTAAAGAGATGCTGATTGCAAAAAGACTTTGAATTTAACTGAATCATTAGCTAAGGTTATTTTTCAAATGATGTAAGCAGGAAAAGTAATACAGAACCTGCTTTAGACTTGTGCAAACACTAAAATTTCTACAAAGCAATCACTTAAGGAGTGAGGAGGATTTCAGTCAATAATTTAAATAAAAATTAATTAATTTATCTCAATATTTTGTGAGTGATATTTTCATATCCCTTCAGGATAAATAACCTTTCAAACTGCCAAATTGTACAAGGCATTCAATTTTACTTCAACCTTGGCCTGGATAATTAAATTCCAGGGTTTTTGCTCAATGAAGCAGCTGCAGTAGTTAAATTATTATTAAGTGGAGGCAGCACATAATGATCCACCACCACATTTGAAGATTGAGTGGCTATTCTCATTGTCCCCATGGGAAGGGACTTTTTTTTGAGGACGTGAGGTAAATCTAATTTTTGCAGCCAAAGGATGAAATGAACATGGAAAAATGAATATTGGATTGTAAGTTAAAGATTATTACATTGAGGAAATAATTCAAAACTCCTATGCCTGAAAAGGGATAGAAAAATAAATAGCACAACGATATTACATACCCACGTTCTTCATGAGAAGGGATTGGGTTCGTACATTTCTTGAATTTGGCAATAAAGGAGCACTGTTTGAAAGGTGCAGAGCCGTCTTCCAAAATGTGCCTAGAGGGGAAACAAAATAAAGAAGCAAGAACAGGTTTTAGGGATGTGTATATAAAACCAAATGGATTAAAAAGTAATTATTTTATTTCAATATTCTAGCCACTACTAACATAAAAAGAAATCACAATTCAGTTCACTTTCACTATCACCCAGAACTCAATATTTTATTTTAATGCCCAGTTTATTACCTTTGTTACTTATACTTAAGTCATGAAACACTTGAAGCAATGTATACCTTCACTAATTCATTTATAACCAGTTTAAGCCCATGAACCAAACTTCTTGCCTCCTAAAGGGAATATTAGACTGTTATCTCTTTGTTTTTAATATTATATTTGTATATTAATATATTTCTTTGTTATATACACAATGTAAAAGGTCACTTGTGGCTGTTTTTAATACCTGGCAAATAAATAAAAAGGCATTATTATGATACCAAACATTCATTACACACTAGGTACCTGAGAATGTCACCAGTATGTTGAAACTGGTCAATATTAATAAATAAGTAAAACATTTGTATATTGTCACCTGAAATCATTACAAAAGGTTGAATCAGACCAATTAAATATCGATTTACCATTATAATAAAATATTAGGTAGCTCCTGTTAATTATGATCATGGAATGGTATTTAATCAGATGATGATGAAGGGTAATCTACCGATTAAGGTAGGTTTTTGATGAGCAATTACACCTATAATCCCTCTTCAAATCTGTATACTTCCTAACCCCTATCATTCTGTCCAAAATCCCTATTCTCTTCCTACCCCTACCCAGCTTTCCCAACATTCTGCCCTCTATTACAACCTTTAGCAACCCATTGCCTTTGAGTACACCTTCCATCCACCTTTCC
>WURS02000018.1:5864001-5878370 GCA_011762765.2 Rhinocypha anisoptera
CGGATAGAGTTAGGAATGAGGAAGTGTACAGAAGAGCGGAGGAAACTAAGGCATTGTGGGGTACAATAAGAAAAAGACGAATAAGGTGGATAGGACACACCCTGAGGCATAATGGGTTCATGAAGAATATAATAGAAGGCAAAATAGAGCGGAAGGCCAAACGGGGGAGTCTGAGGGACAATTATATAGGAAAAATTATCAAAGAAGTTAGAAAGAAGACCTACCAAGGGGCAACAGAGTTAGAAATAGATAGGAAAGGATGGAGGGCTGCAGTCAATCAAACTTTGGATTGAAGTATTGATAATGATGACAAGTTCCACAAATTAAAAATAACCATTATAATCACCATTGGAGTCCTATTGCTTCAATAACTATGCTGATCTCCAAGTGAAATAATAACAGAATAATGCTAGAACAAAAACCAGCCAATGGCCAAGGTGTTTGCACATGAGTAATAGATGGCACAAAAACAAAAATTTTTATAAATAAATATATTCAATTTCTTTATTAAATACTTATGTGAAAATTCTATGTACATTATCTACACTAATATTTTTCATATGAATCATCCATCAACAGATGGATGTAGGGATATCAGGTGCTTTCCTTTGCAAGATAATCCCTTTCTTCAAGACCTTGCAAGACTTGTGTAAGAACATGCCTATCTTCTTTATGCAAAGCACTTAGGCATTAAAAAATTATTTAGTCCTTTTCAAAAGTCCATAAATCCCATCTGATTTGGAAGAAGACAGTTGCTTTGACAGCATTTTCAGGATTCTTGCACTTGTAAATGTTAAGTACATCAATGCAAGCAGAGTACCAGATAACATATAAATTCAAAATAACAGTGCAGTAAAACTAGACTTGCAGATGATACAAAGGTTACATTGCCTTAATAAATACAATAAAATATTATTAAATGTTTAAAATTTTGCGTAATTTCAAAAAAGTGAAATTACTTAGCAACAAAGGTGCACTCTTCTAACATTAGCTCAAGAAAAACTTGAATATTTCAGGTTTCACATTGTGGAAGTTGTTAATATCGATGACAAAGGCACAAGAACATGCTTTTCCACAGGCTTCAGTAAGCCTGTTAAAAAGTACATTTTCCCTCCTCTGTTATAGATGTTAGCTCAAGATGTTATTCACCATTTTGGGCTTCATGTATGATCTTGAAAATGAATATTCATGTTAATTCCATGCATCACAAAAAACTAACAGATTTTTCAAGCTTGGCCATATTTCCAGAATATGATTTTGAGGAATGTTTCATTATGCAACACTATAAGTAGCTACAGATGGCACCAAAATAATTCCAAAGCAATAAAAAGTGCTGCAATAATAAACAATCAATTATTTATTTTATGCTAGGCAAACAAACTTATGGTGTAAAAAAAGACTACTTCAGCAAAATTTTAAAGATTAAAAAGTTTATCTTGACCAGAGCCACTGAGTACAGAAATGTTTCCTTTATACTGTATAGCTTTTGTATTGTAGAAAGCCATCAGATTTTGTAATTTTCCAATGCACTTTCAAAGTGAATAGACCTTGGCTAAAGAAATACAGACTGCTGATCCTAAGGTCCAACAATCATTCGATTACCATCAAACTGCAGAAATATATATTCACCAAATAGAATATTATGTGAAAATTTCCTGCCACAAACAACAGATTTTCCATTAAGATGAAAATGAATTAATCATTTCATCACTCCTCTCTTCATATGATCAGTTCTCACCACTGATAGTGTCTTTCTCATTACATGCTAGGATACAAAACCAAACATTTGTTGTGGCTATTTCTTGAAAACACTGGGAAAAATCTTGCTGTATGCAAGCAACAAGAAATCAAAAGTCAGAATTTCCAAGTGGAATATTTCAAGCTTTAAGTTCCATCCCATCTCAGCAATGTTCCATTGATATAATCACAGCCATGATCAAACAGAATCATCTGAAAGGAAATTAAAATAGGGATTGATAATGGACCACCAAATTATCTTAGACAGAATACTGCTGCTTTATCACCACAGTATGTAAGTAGTAGCTAAATTGTTTTTGTCAGTTACATGTTTGCTATTGACTGTATTAAAAAAGGAAAGTGTACATGTTTTGAGAGTATTCTGAGAAATTATAATTTGGTCAAATAATTCTGCCAATGGGACTATTGTGACAATTGGGAATTCATATATAATTGAAGACAGTAATGAGAATCCCAAAGGGTGGCCAAAAATGTCCAACACTTAAAGGCACTCACACTAATTCTAAAAATTATCCTGTAGAAAATTTATTTTACATGCATCATTCACTTTTTGGATTGTTATGGTGTATGTGTGTATACCATTGTAAATCAAGGTAACTCAGCCTCAGCCTTGCTATTGTAAGCCCAACTCTTTATGATGGGGGAGAGTTCTATTGGGAAAAGTCTAAAAAAACAGTTCTAAGAGGGATGATGATGGACTGGAATAATGGTTTATTTAATATCCATCCATATACACCCTGCAGCTTGAAAGAAATTCAAGAATATTAAATAGGAAAGATGGTTTGATGATGATTTCACAGTATGGCATTGGATAAAAGTAACCATTATTTTTCTACATTTGATTTTCATGTTAAAAGTAAAGCAAATGAAGAAATGATACTAAGCAATTTTGCTGATATTCCTAAATGCTCGAAAAAAAAGATGACATACTTAGAATTGAAATTAGGTCCATACAGTGATTTAAATATCTACTTGTACTACAAAACATCAATATATATATCCTTAATGCAAGAATTACAACCCTTTTCTAAGGCACACTTTGCAATCTATTTAAACTTATTATCATGTGATACAATTATCCTATTTTGGTTTTTTATTTGTACAGAATTTTAGATGCTTGAAATTATATGATAGAAATGTTAAATTTAAAGGAGCATATAATATTGGCAACTATTAATATATTAAGTATGGCATATTCGAATGTTGAAATGTCATATATGAAGAATGATCTGTGGATAATAATTGTCTGAAAAGGTATCTGGAACCTTTATTAATGGTAGGGAGTGGCATATAGTTTGGAAATACATTAGATAGCCACAGTATCACAGGGAATATAATTAAGTTCTCTGTCATATTTACCTTTTGAAACCATCAATCATTCATGTCTTGCTCTCTTATTTTTGGAAAATTTGAACATTGTAAACAACAGGTATATATAGCAAGACACGATCTGAACTTGAGACTATAAGTTTAACTGGAGATTAAATAAATGAAAACATGGAAGAAGTTGGTTTAGTAAAGGAATGACTTAATTAGCAAGCCACTAGGATGAACCTTACAAAATTATACAAAAGGTCAAAACTGAGCTAAATAATGTCCTAAACAGAGGAGCAGGTTTATGATTTCTTGGACACTTTTCATGATCCATCTTTTAGTTATTTTTTGTGTACTTGTAAATTGTTATAATGACAGAAAACCTGACAATATGCCTATTTCAATGGAGTTTTAAGTTTATGTTTTGTTTGGGTGGCACCACTGGTGATAAAAGTGTGGATGAAATAAGAATGTCTAAGTGAAAATTCACAGTGTCTCACAACTCTTCATAAATGTTACTTACCATGATACCACCACTTTGTTTTCTTTGGGTTTTTATTGCATGTCTTCACATAGAGTGTGTTATCAGGAGGCCTTTTCTGGGGAAAAAGGGAGATGGTAAAATAAATTCACACAAAAATAAATCAAGTGTACAGATTTTACATATAGGTACTACAAATTTGTGTGAACTGATATTTTAGTGGAATATTCATAACTGGTGATAAACTAGAGAATTATACAGATACTGTCCAGAGAATGATGTCGCAAGTGCCATACAAGTTGTTTACCTGCATTAATACTAAATATGTACGAGGATAATGTCAAAAATTCATGAAGAGTGCTTCTATGTAATAATGAGAGTTTAGCTCCAGAGGAAGAGATTTACTTTTATGAGAGAGATCATGACTGAGAAACTCCTCTAGAAAAATGTACTGAATACCAAAAAGTTACTCATTACTAGGATTTTACAGAGAAAGTACTTCAAACCAGGAAGATTGTGATAAGAAGTGAACTCATTATAGACTCTGATTTTTCTTAAATTCCCTTATATAGAATGGTTCTAAAGATGATTACTTGAGACTAAGTTGATTAGAAAGGAAATTTAACACTCATTACAATAAATAATGCAATGAGATTTTCATAGAGATGAATGCAGAAACACCAAGGTTCAATAGGATCATTGTATGTCGGCTGTTGTAGTCATAATATTCTGGAAAAAGAACATGAAAAAATATATATATGCAGATGTCTAATGAAAACTTTCAAATGAAGCTGTGCCTGGCTGAGGATGACGTGGCAATGCCTAACAAGTGGGGGTTGACTTTGGGCAGACTATTTTTGTTGCATACATTATAACTACTTTGATAATAGCTTTAAAACTACAAAGATTAGGTGCTGGCTTAGAGTAAGTACTATATCAAATTACCTCTGTGAAATATGTGTTAGCTAAATACAGCCAATTCATTATAATTTAGCTGGTGACAATCCACACAAGGCGAAATAAGTGGAGGATATGTGGACCATTTGAGGGTTGCATTCCCATCACATGTCAATCAAAGTGAGTGATTTGGGTTTAGCCCTTCCATGATGGGAAAGCTGTTATACTGTTTCTGAGTTCTGCCACCCCAATTCTCTGAGTTGGACTAGGCCCACCTGGACAAGAGACTACTGAGCGTTGGCCAAGTTAAAGCATATGGACTGTACATTGTTAATTACACACAGGTATGTGATAGAGCAAATTGTTTATAACTGAAAATCAAGAGTGAAAGAAGTCCTCTCTGAGTTGAATTCTTAGGTTGAGAGCAGTGTAATATAACTACACATTCTAAATCAAATTACATTTTATATACAAAAGTAATAGGTCTCATGGTAAATCATTCAGTCACTCTTTTAAAATGGCCTTGCAGAAGAATCAGAGTGTTTTGTCATCGAACACACAAATACATAGCAATTACAATAATTTTGGAAAGTATAAATTTAATGACATGTGAACATACACTCTCCTAATATCCCCACTATTCCATAAATCACTACACTTGATCATTAGGACAGACTACTGAGGAAGATGGTGTTTCACTGTATTATAGTACCTGAGTAAAATAATGTATTGAATAAGGTAAAAAATAGCAAAGAATTGGGTATCATAGAAAGAGATTAAGTCGATTCCAAGAGTGATGATGTTGCTGATTAACTTAAGGATAAGCCAAATAGAAAATTTAATTTCATGTTCTATCAGAATAATGGCCTCACAATAATTATGAAGTTATGATGATTGACAAATAATAATAATGTAATGACAGCAGGGCAGAATTACCTTTTCTTGACAGCTACTGAGCATTGAAACTATACTCAAACACACAGACTGGACGGAAAGGGCAGGAGACCAATCCTCAGTTAGGATTGACAGGCAGATATGTCCATTACTGTAAACATGTGGATGGATAGGAATGTTTCCCCCAATGAATGTCACCTGAAAGAGAATGAAACCTTAAAAAAAAGTCACTCTAAAGACTGGGAAATAAATTTAGTAGCTACAAATAGAAAAAAATAAGAGTACAAGAGAAGGGTGGTTAGCTAGAAAGCTTTTCAATAATTATTGGCTAAACATTTAACCTTTAAATTGTGCACTAATGTTTTTCTCAGAGACAAGATCAATGGTTGTTTACTGATTGTTGATTTACTAGCAACTGTTCCCAAAAGCAATCTAATATTCCTACTACAAAGGTAGAGGAAAATAAAAAATGTTAGTTTTGCTTGGACGTATTTCCACAGAATTATTTAACACGACTGGTTTTGATGGATTACCACCATCATCTGGTGACAATGATGGTAATCTGCTTAAACTGGTCATGTTAAATAATTTGTGGAAATACGTCCAAGCAAAACTAACATTCTTTTATTATTGTCATTGTGAAGTTCCACCAAGTGATGGTTTCCTCAGTTAATATAGGAAACTTGCTGGATTTGGAAAGTATTCATTTTCTTCAAGGAGCACTCATAATACTAGGCATTACATAGATATTGTGACATCTATGCAATGCTAAGTATTTCACACACTGTAAATTCATGTAAAAAGGCATTCTATCTCCACCATACATATGACATTCTTACTTGTATGGCAATACAATTCATTTACCTCTGGGGAATCAAAAGGATATTTAGACCCAAATTTGAACTGCAGTTGGAACTTTTCACCTTCGTATAATGTTCCCGCTGCCCCTTCCATACGAACAATCCATCTGTAAAAGCATTTATTAACTTTTTCAACACCATCATACATGTACTTACATACAAATATTAGTTATAACATTCAGAAACTCTATGAGATTGTAGTAACTGGAACTTACAATGAGAGATCTTGTCCAGTAAGATCAGTATCTACGGTAACTCCTGGAGGTGGCTCCTTAATTAAAGACATCAACTCCTTCTGTAGCCGCCTCTAAATTAGATCAACAATCAACAGGATTTATTAAAAATAAAATCCCATAGTAATCATTTGAAAATTATGGTATAAACAGATAGTACTTATCTGTGGTAGGTAAATATTCTTTTTTGAACAGATAGACAAGACTAGCATCTACATAAATTACCATATTATACTATTGTATCTTTATTAATTAAATCAGATGAAAAAGGAATAAGGTACTCCATATTTTTCCACTAAGATTTTTAATCTGGTACGACTAGTTTCAATGCTACGGCGTCATCTTCAGGTACCGTTGCATACCGCCGTAGCGTTGAAACTAGTCGTACCAGATTAAAAATCTTAGTGGAAAAATACAGAGTACCTTATTCCTTTTTCTCAGAAATGGATTTCCACATAGTTATGCCTGAAAATATAGAAATCAGATGAACTTCTTACATGGTGGAATAGAAGTGTACATTAAATGGCTTAAAGAGATATTGTTTATAAATGTTGAGCGAGGACCAATGTTGAATATATCTAGTGGTTTGATGCACAAAAATGTCTTTACTAAGGTAGTGTTCTATCCTGAACTTTATTTAATATTATGATGGATGATATAATAAGGAAAGTAAAAAAGAAGTTCGGAGGACAAGCTTCTGTTAAGCTTTGGATATGAAGATTTGCATATGATATGGGGTGAAGATACTGATATGGTATAACCCCAGCTAAATGGATGGAAGAAACAAATTGAACAACATAGACTAGAAAGAATGCCAAAAGATATAACTATAGAAAACAACTTTAAGGAAGACCAATTCACTTACCTGGGACCTGTCATTACAACAGTTGAAAAACTAAACCTCTCTAAAACTAAACTGAGAGCTCTAATCTCAGAAAAGGAGAAAGACTATTCCAAAGCATCTAACATCTTTTGTGGAATAGTGAAATACCACCGAAAGCAAAATTACTCATGTTTACCATCTCTCAAAAACTCACCTTTATATGGGCCTGAAACGTGGACAGTGACAAAAAGAGTAATGCAGTAGAATCACTGCTGAAGTAGTGAAATTTCTAAGGAGTATAGTAGGTAAAATAAAGGTAGATAAAATAAGAAATATTACAATGGAGAACAGCTGAAGGTTAAGGAGACTAGAGAGTCAATAGTTAATAGGAAAATCAGATTGTTAGGCCATTTTAAATGAATGAGTATGGATGCCAAAAAATATGCTATAATCAAGAGAGGGGGGGGAGGGAAACTTAGAGGAAGACCATAGGGAAGGGATTGAATGAGGTCAAGAAGGATATTGAAATGAAGGGGGTTCACTGGGATAATATCAAACGAGAGCTGTATTGGGAAATGTGAGACTGTTGGAGAGGTTTAGCGAACACCTAGACCTACAGTAATTTAGGTAGCCGGAAACAAATGCAGTAAATTTTCAGCTGTGCACTACCTTGTTCCATCATTCATTGAGGAAAGACATGAGTGAAAGTACTAAAAAAATGTTAATAAAATTCTGAAACTTCAGATGATAATTTTAATGGGGAAGATAATCCATGATCCTACACGTTTCAATGGGTGCATGGAGGATTACCTATTTATACACTGAAAAAATTGTGATTATAGAGTGATTAAGAAAATTATAAAGTGTACCACAAATTTATCCTTATGAAACAGAAGAATAAACTTATTTGGCAAAATAATATACTAAAAAATCAGAACCTTTAAACTCCATAATAACATTTCAAAAACTTATGCAATTTATCCAATCCTCATATGCAAATATTATATACCTTTCATTTGAAAATGTCGTCAATAAAGTGCTATCCTTTCAATATGGCGCATTATTCTATTAAATTAACCTATTGATACACATGATAATTTCCTTCCAGTAAAATGTGAGGAAAGCTGCCTAATTTGGTTTCCTCCTTCAGGAAATGATAAATAATTCGACCCTCGAACTTTGGCGAGGGTTATTTAAAGTAAATTTTGATCCCGTAAAGGTCATACCTCCCGTCGTGAATTTTCCAGACAGGGTTTAGTCTCCGCCGGTTTCATCTTCTTGGCTTAGACGACAAAAAGTATAGCTTCCAGAGAAGATCGACTCTTTCACTCATTTCTTGGGGCAGAAAAATAGCTACTTTGATATGAAGCTGATTTGCAAGATCACCTTTGGGCAAAGACAAATGGTTGACGTACTAATTCAAAAAACCTCCGGCATCGGGGGAAGGGGCAGGTTGGAGGAGCGGATCAATTCCGTGAAGGGCTTGCAGCCCACTTGACCGACTGACGTCTACAGGCTAGTGATATTGCTTTCTACTCTGGAGGAGTTAAACTTCATCCCCCTTCTTCCAGGAGCACCCTGAGAACACTGTGCGACTCCATAATGAAATCGATCCAACATCCCTGCCTCTTCCCATAACTGCCTAAAATTTAAACTTATGGTGTTACAAAAAAGAAGAAAATAGTGTGGCATTGGAAAATTTTGCTATGCCGTATAATAACAAACTCAAAGCTCACCCTCGAGAAAATTTCACAATTAATAGTAAAAGAAAAAAAAAGTTCAAGATTCGATTATCATTGGCCAAATAATGTTTAAGAAAAGTGATCATACGGGTTGCCTTAAAATATGACAGCTCTCAAACTGTTTTGCGTTTCTTTCGACGAAAGATTAATCATTTAAAGAAAGTCCAGAACTTAAAAAAACGAGTAGCTCTTGAAAGAATGATGTAAACACATGCAAATCTTCAATATTAACTCACAAGTTATGGACTTTTATCGACACTATCAATTAATTTTGTACTACAACAATTACGACAGGCTAACAAAATTTCCAAATTAATTGTTTTTAAACCGAGCTGGTATTACGTTTTCATGGTTTCAAAATATGCCATCTAATGACATATGAATACTAGTACCAAGCTAACTTGTAAGCTCTGTATTTATTTTGATAGGTGTACTGTGATATATTTAATTTCATAGAACACATTAAATTCGGTAATATTGCTGAATTGTTGGGGGACAGGGTTTGCAAATCATTGCTCCTTTGTTTAAAGAAGTAAGAGGATTTTTCATGTAGAAAACTATTGTACGACCATATTGCACTAATAATTCAACAATTTATATAAAATGCGCACCAAGCATTCATGGCCGCGGCTATCGTTACATTCCACAAAGTGAATAAGAAATACTGTTGTGTATTTTTATTTACCTGAGACGGTGCCGTAGAAGACATCTTGACGTCCGGAATATAAACGATTCGATGAATCGACCGTATCGAGTCGAACATTACGGCAATTATAATCGATTCAAAAATTCTCGTCTCACCGCTCTCGGCGGCACATAAGGGCAATAATTAAGCATCACTTTATTATTGATAAGGAAAAAACACTCGTCCTGGAGACGATGTGTTTTATACGATTGAAATAACTCATGTGTGAAGAATGTGGAAATGTCTTCAGTGTTGTGCGCCTTTAATTTGTGACGAAACTGAAAGATAATTTTATTAGTTGAAATGAAAATTGCTGTTGAGGGTTGTGCTCATGGGGAGCTTGATAAAATATATGAAGCCATCGATCATCTTCAAAAAAAGGAGGATCTTAAAGTGGATCTTTTAATATGCTGTGGAGATTTTCAATCCACTAGAAACTTACAAGACTTAAGATGTATGGCAGTGCCCCTGAAGTATCAAGATATGTGTACATTTTACAAGTAAGTTTTCTTGAACGGAAGCAAAATCTTTGTAAAAGGCTTCTAATCTGGTGCTATCAAACTTTTACAGGTATTTCGCTGGCGAAAAGACTGCCCCCATTTTAACAATTTTTATTGGTGGGAATCATGAAGCTAGTAACTACCTGCAGGAACTACCCTATGGCGGTTGGGTAGCCCCAAACATATATTACATGGGATATTCTGGAATAATAAATGTAGCAGGTGTAAGGATAGCTGGAATATCAGGGATTTACAAGGGACACGATTATTATAAGGGACATTATGAGATACCACCATATTCTGAAGAGTCAAAAAGATCTGCTTATCACATTAGGAATGTAGAAGTATTCAGAATGAAACAGGTTTGCATTTTATGTTTTTGATTTTGTTTTAATAATGTAAGTCATATATTTAAAAAAAATCCTATTCATAAACCTAGGTGCAGCAACCAATAGATATTTTTTTGTCTCATGATTGGCCTACGGGTGTTTATAAGTACGGAGACACAGCAAAACTTCTTCAGAAAAAGCCATTTTTTACGTAAGTAATATTTTCTGTCGTAGTTTCTCTTTTGTAATATGGATTACATTTTGTAGAGTAAATCCATCTCCATCAGCAGCTATTAATTTTGCATATCATTTTCAAGACAAACCTTGAATGGCATTCCTTATGCAAGTTTTGTGTGTTAGCTTGTATAAGGCTGTATTTACTCACCCTCATGTTTTGTGCAGAAAATGATGTATACCAATATGGAGATGACACAAGATCATTGTGACATTTACCAAGTTTATTTCTTTTGATTTGAGATTCTGAAAAGTTAATCCAAAAACTTTGATTGTGTTGTAGCCTCTCATTGATTACTTGGTTGCGTTGAGTTGTCTGTGTGCTTGTATTAATAGTTGTCTCGGATTAGGTTGTTGTAGCCTGAAATAGATCCATTCAACGTTTTAATATTTTGTGATGAAGTATATACCATTAATGTCTGTACTCTTATTCATTCCTTGTTATAATACAGCATTTTGAGTAGCCATACATAATGAAATGTGGATGGTGTTGCATAAGGGTTGGAGATGTTTTGTTCGATATTCTTCATTTATGAATGAGAGTATTTTAATTAAGAAAGCAGTCTTAATTAACAGTTCTGTTCAACCATAATCAATTTTCAGAGATGAAGTCATAACCAACCGCCTCGGAAGTGGGCCATATGAAGAACTTCTGGGATGCTTGAAGCCATCATACTGGTTTGCTGCCCATCTGCATGTGAAATTTGCTGCTCTTGTACCACACCCAGAGGTGATTATCCTTCTTCCACCTTTCTTCTTAGGCTTGTGCCTGTTTCCTTCAGTACATTTCCCTCATCCCACATCCAGGTTTTCTTTCCACCTTTTTCTCAGTCAACCCACACTTCTTTTACCCTTTGGAACATTGTCCCTTGCTATTTTCACTATCCTCTGTTCATCCATTCTGTGTATTCATTCCATTTAACCTTCCTTTGATGGACTTGTATATTCTATCCTTTGTTTCTTTCCTTATTTGCTTGTTTCACCAGATAGTGGCATTATGGTAGCCGGCAATTCTGGTTACTTTTGTCACTTGCTACTTCCTTCTCATTATTCCCAGAGTTTGAAAGCTCAATTGCCGGATATTTAAAGGCCATTTCTTACTGAATGACTCCCATCCATCTCCAGTTTACAGGGGAGAGGTTGTTTTGATGTAGACATACATTTGGTTTTTTTTGGGGAGATGACCATATTATATTTTTTGCTGTGGTATTAAATATGTGCGGGAGTCTCTGTATGTCATCCTCGCAATCCGTCAAAAGCACTGCATCGTTAACATAACAAATAAGTTTTATTTCTTTTTTTCCATTCTATAGCCTCTTCTATTTTTAACCTTTTTAATTATCTCATCAATAACTAATTTGAATAAGAATAATTTGAATTGAATAAGGGGGCTTAAAGAGCTGCCTTATCTAATGCCATTATTAGCTGGAATGGGATTTGTCAGTTTTTGGCCTAATTTGACTTGAACATAATTTTCTGAGTAATTTGACTTGATCATAATTTTCTGTTTTTGATCTTGTGGATGAGGTTGGTTGGTATCCCATAGTCCTGTAGCAACTGAATCACGTCAGATTCTATCAGATTCCTTCTGTAGGTCAATGAAACAAATATATGCTGGTCTATTGAATTTGTTGGACTTCTCAACCACCGATCTCACTTTGAATACTGCATCTGTACAAGATCTCCCAGTTCTAAATCCTTCTTGCTCTTCTTCTAATGTTGTGAAGGAATTGATTTTCTTCATAATTATTTTTGTCATCAGTTTGGGTGCTGAATCCAGTAGGTTAATTCCTCTCAAATTAGATAGTTCCCTCCTCTGCCCTAATAAATAAAGGGAGCATGGTGCTAGTTCTCCATTTGTTTGGAATAGTGTGAAAGCTGACAATTTTAATTATTATTTTCAACAGTTTGTTTGTCAGTTGGCATCCTCCATATTTAAGCAATTCATTTGGTATTCCATCTTGACCTGGTGATTTTCTATTCCTTAAAGCTTTCAATGCTTCTATCTCGTAATGAGTAATTAACTGTTCCGCCATTATTGTTGATATTAAAGTTTGTGTTTTAGAGCACTCTCGTCGAATGAATTTGAGTTTCCTTAAAATAGTGCAGTAATATATTAAATCCATACTTCTTCTGTTATGTGACTAACTTCTATAAGGTCATTCACTTCCTTTCTTTGTTTCCTAATCACCCTTCATATTTGTTTCTGCAGTCCATAGAAATCGCTTTCTATTCTTCTTGAAAATGTTTGCCAGTGTTGGTTCTTCATTTGGTTAACTAAAGATTTTATTTCATTTCTGATTTTTTTATAATTTTCAAGAGGCTTGTGTTCTGAGAGATTTATAAGCCACCTAGGCCTTTTTTTCTTTTCGTTTATCCTTTATCCTTAATTATTTCTTTACAAATCCAAGGTGTTTTACAAGTCTTTTTCTCATTTGTTTTTCGTGTCTCTAAAGCTTCAAGAGCTGCCTTTTCTATATTTTCTTTAACCTTTTCTCAGCTCTGATCTACATTATTGTCCTCCTATGTGTTGTTACCTTAAATTTTCTCTGCCAGCCATCTCTGGTAAAGTTCCTTCGTTGATTCATTCCAGAGTGATTCAATGTTGTACTTCTGTTCTTTTGCCAGTGCTTTGATATTTCTCTGATGCATTTGCATTTTGTTTAAATTTGCCTATTAATAAGCTGTGATCACTTCCTACATTTGCCGAGTTTATGTTTTTAACATCCAATACTGATAGTGGGTGTATATTCCTGTTATAAACTGTGTAATCTATGATTGATTTCTGACCTCTTCTATTTTGAATGCATATTTATGCTTCTATGCTTTATGCTTCTATGCTTTATGCTTCTATGATCTTTATGATCATAGAAGATGTTATTAATTCGTAATTCATTGTGGGAACAGAAGTTGATCATCATTTCACCATTATCATTTAGAAATTCTTAATTGAATAGTTTTTTT
Source organism: Rhinocypha anisoptera (assembly GCA_011762765.2). NCBI lineage: Eukaryota > Metazoa > Arthropoda > Insecta > Odonata > Chlorocyphidae > Rhinocypha > Rhinocypha anisoptera. The sequence goes on from WURS02000018.1 coordinate 5,877,716, forward strand.
AACTCCAGGAACAATGAATTTTCCAATACGTGCATTAAAATTTTCCATTAATATTAATAACTCATCTGGGGGTATGGTGTTGATAGCATCTTGGAAAGTATCTCCCCCTCGCTTCTATATCTCTTGTTGTTTTCATCTCAGAGCAGAAGATGGTCGACCTAATGCTACCATGTGGATATAGAGTTGCTCTCGTTATAATTTTGAAAGATACGGATGAATGCCAAATGCTTATTTCACTAGGAAGGCTGAATAGGTGTCCCAAATGATGAAGTAATATCTTTTTTTTAAAGATGACTAATGGATAAATAATTTAGCAGAAAATAAATGAAGATGTTTATTTTATTTGCTTGTTAAAAGTATTTCGCTAGATTAATATTTAATTACTCTAAAAGTGAATTAAAGTACATATAGTGCTAAAGAATGGTGCATTGCACGTAGGGTGGCACCATGGGACGTTCGTGCAAAAAAGGGGTCGATGCAGTGCGTGTAGGATAGTGTTGAAGGGTTAAACAGGTACAGATACTTTTTTACAAAGACTGTGGCCCGTACCGAGAGTCGTTCCTCCGATTCGAACCTCTCGTGAGGTTGATCAGGACCTCAGCCTTACGAAAGGAACGATTTCCGTACGAGAGTCGTAAGGCTTCCTCTCTTGTGC
>WURS02000018.1:5883062-5907496 GCA_011762765.2 Rhinocypha anisoptera
TCCCCATTTGTTGTCGTCGGACACGTTCCTCTCCTTGTCCCACACGCCGACAAAACACACGAGGCAGACATACAGCCCACAAAGCCTTCCCGTGTCTCACGATTAGCGTTTTTCGAACAAAAGGCAACAAAATATTGTCTTTCTAGATTTTCTTTGCACGTCGCTCGGTTTTTCAGCTAGTTCGTTGGGTTTGGACGAAAACAGTTTCACGGGCGTTTCAGCTGGCGTCTTCACCTTCTACCTGAAGACTCCAGATGTAGTGAGGGCAAAAATGTTGTCATCTGAAGCCAATCTACGTGATGCAAACCTGAGAAACGTGGAGAGTTCGTCGAATGCACGCCGCGAAATCGAATACGAAAACGAATAAACAGAGATATTAAAGCATTACTACATCTAGGTATCAATTCTTTTCGCTTTTCGACTCGGGTCATGATGTTGTTCTTGTGAAACCACGACTCAAGTCTTCCCTCACAGTTGTCGCTCGAGAGGAATAGATATGAGACGAAAAAGCAAAATCATAAAAAAATGTCTTTATATTCTATATTTATTTTATTAAAATTTTATAAATCACTTTTATTTTACTTTCACTAATCTATTTTTTTTTACTTTTTCCAAAGAATCTCGAGTCTGTTCGAGTAAACATACCAGTATTTGCTGCAAGAATGATCTAAAATATATTTAAAGAGTAACTAAACTTGACCTCTCAATCGACAATATGAACGTACAGACATGTGCATGTACATATGTGCATTTTTTCTTGTCAGTAACGAGTCAATTCTTCTCAAAAGTAACAAAAGTCGATCTTACTACGAATGGTAGCTTTACTACCATATTATATTACTTCTTACCATATTATGTGATAAGTTTACATATAATAAGTAAGTATTTTTGTAATTTTCCTACTCATGTGCATTCAGTGACAATAATTCGGCTTCAACCTTTTATCAAGTCTGTTCTGATTCACGTATTTCAAAGTAAATTAGAAAGTTATATTACGTTTTTCTTATGCATCCATATTAAATATAATTTTTTTGTGCTTTGAAATATCAAAAACGGTATTCGCATATCTTAATTGTATGTGTTTCGTAATAAAATATAAGTCTCATTGAAATAATTCCAGTCATATTTTCACAAAAGTGACATTAACTCACCTTTCATAATAACAATAGATACGATGTTTTTATCAAATTTCGTCTTGAGTAAAATATTATAAAATAAACTAGAACTATCAAAGTTACTTCTGAAAAAATATATACTTGTTTCATAATAATAATATTATATATATACATTTTTCAACAATTAACTTTTTAGATGCAACGCTTATTTTATTATCCGGTTGGCGGTGTATTTGATTCTTTTTCTTTCATTGTATTTCTAAGACACACTCATTCTTACGAACAGTCCTCAATGTTCAGTTTACAGAGTCCTCAAGCGCTTTCCCCATGCCCGAACGCATTCATTTGTTTAATTCATTCGAAGGTTCGGACACGTTGGAGCTGGAAGTGGCGCGGACTTGCGACGTCCTCACTCCGGTCCTCCGCAGCGTGGAGGGCGTGGACACGGAATGGGGCGACTCCGAGGGCGTCCCGGACATGCTGATGGGCGGATACCTGTGGAAGATGGCCACGAGCGGAGGGGGACTCGGTCGTTGGCACCGCCGCTGGTTCTGCCTCCGCCGAAACCACTGCTTATACTACTACAAGACTGAGGAGGTGCGACCCTCTTGGGTGACGCGCCGTGACGAAAACGAAGAGAATCGTTCTGCGTGTATCACTCACGGAGCGCGTTCGTGTCACGCGCGTCTCCTTCAGTTACGGGCTTTTGTCTTGACCGTAGTGACATATGAAACGTACTTTTACACGGAACCGAGACATGGACTGTGTCAGCATCACAGAAAAATAGTTTGGAATCCACGGTAATGTGAAGCAATAAAAGAATATTGAAAATGAAATGTATATACCGAGTGACTAATCCGAAGAGCCTTTGAAATCGAGAAGATCAAAGCGTATTGCAATAAAAACCAGAAGAGGGAAATTAATAGGGCACAAATTGAGGCATGACAGTTTGGTTTAAACCGTGTTGGAGGGGACAGTAAGAGGAGAGAATTAACCCAGAGGTGGGCCAAGGATGGCATATAGAGAAACAGATAATGAAGAAAGTTGGAGTGACGAAGGTTAGAAGAGGCTGGCAGGTGACAGGATAGCTTAGAGAGCTATTCTATAGAAATGGGTCATGGGTTTGTAAACTTAGCATGAAGATCAATAAAGGAGGCTAAGAACAGTCCCGACAGGTTGTACCTACATTATTTGAAAGGTTTACTCATTTCTACGAAAACCAACGAAAAATTATTCCGAATACCCTTCAAAAGCGAAACTTGTGAAGACGGTATACTTTAAATTTATAAGAAACTGATAGGATAGTTGTTCAGACATGACAGTCGATACAAACTGTATTGCAAGGGACTTTATGAGAGAAGAACCCTAGAGATAGGTCAAGGATGGCTTAATAAACATGTAATGATAGATAATCTTATAGTTAGGAACTACCAAAAGATTGAAGAGAGAAACCTTTGAAATGGTTGGAAGGTGATAACTTATGATGATGAGAGTTTATTTATAAATTATTCCTCGCTTTCGCCAAAGTTGTCGTCTGCCCGACTTTTACCCTTCTGTCAACATTGTTCCGTTCCTATAGGGTTTGTTGACTTAATTTCTTGGTATGTGCAGGAAAATTTTATTTCACGAACGAAACGGCTTCGTGTTTTCAGAGTCCATGAAAAGGGCAAATTCGGCGGTGAAGAACAAAAAACTGAGTCCTTTGTTAACGCCTGAGAAGTTTCACTTTATTTTCTGTTTGAATTATGATTGTGTAACAGGGAACTTCTTGAAACCTTGTATGTATCATAGATTGGCTTTATGGTCCTTGTGGTGTTCCTTTATCTTTCTTACTAACATATTAATACTTCTTTCAAATATTATTTTGTGAGAACTCTATCAGATTTATTTTAAATTCATCCAATTCCTCAGTTAATATTTCCCCAGAAAGGACTTATATGACCCTTTTATCACTAAACCAATTTTAATTAGCTGATTTATTTTACGTTTTTGTTGTAGTTACTTCATTATCTCTATCCAAGCTCCTTCATTTTTAAGAATAAATTAAGTTTTGTGGAATTAAATCAAATATTCACTTAGTGTTTGTGAAAAAAAGTTAAATGTTGGGTACTAGCTGATTCCTACATGACTGAAGTAGTTCTTGTGCGAGCAATGACAACTTAGATTCATTACATATTAATGAGTTTCTCTCTGTTATTTTCCCTCATTATGCAGGAAGTTCAACCTTTGGGAGCCCTTGCATTAGCAGGCTACTCTCTGGAAATCCTGGAGCCAAAGGAGGGTGCTGGAGAAGTGGCTGGAGAGGACACTGGTTGGGAGCCAGCTTTTGCATTCCGAGTGTGGCGAAGGGGAGCCCTTGGACTGACCCTGGGTGCAGAGACATTGGACTTAGGAAATCAGTGGTCCAGGGCATTGGGCATGGCAATCGAAAGGTCCAGCCAGGTATGTGGTGGCTGGAAATGAATCTTGGTGCATGACAAAAAACAATTAAGTTTTAATCTGAAATTTCAACAGTGTATTTCAACCACATAAAATTTCGAGAAATAGTTAAGGCATAGTTAAGGCCGAGACTTTGTGGAAATCCATGGTGATAACACCAGAAATAAGACTTTGCGATCCACACGAATCGAGAAGATCAAAGCGTATTGCATTAACAACAAGAAGAGGGAAATTAATTGGGCACAAAATGAGTCATGGCAGTTTGGTTTAAACCGTATTGGAAGGGACAGTAAGAGGGGAGAATTAACCAAGAGGTTAATTCCGATCAACTTTGTGATCTTTCGTGTGGATCGCAAATTCCGATTTCTGTTGTTATCACATAAAATTTAAGTGTGTTCTCTTATAATTTTGAGTTAGTTTAGGATGAATTTAAAGAAATTACAACATGTCCTTTATTTTAGCATCTGTGAATTTTCTGAACATTTTTCTTGAAGCCTGTATATACAAAACAAATTCTAGAATTCCAGAACTTGCCCATGATTATATTATTTATTTTGTATTCTGCTACTTGACACAAGATTATTCTTTATGTGTGTCTAATTTAACTCTTGAATTAGTTTCTTTTTATATGTAAGACATTATAATTGAAATAAATGTCATAGTACTATAATTATTTTCATTATACATTTCCAAATAAAATTAAAATTTTGTTGCTACATATATTGGTTCTTACATTTATCATGCTCTTAAAAAATAATTTCTGTATTTTTTTTTAGGAACCCATTTTTTGAGGTTATTTTGACAAAAATTTAATTCCTCTCCTTTAATGAATGACCCCAGAAAAATGCTAATCATCATATAATTTTTGAAAACTCAGCCAAGGATAAGCCAGTTCAATATAGATTACTCCTTAATTATGTGACAGCTAGAGTGAATTCCCTGTCAGTCCCTTCTGTCATAAAGAGAGTCCATTCAAATATCATCATATGAGATCTGTAAATTAAGTAATGAGACTGATTTAAAAAAATTTTTTTATTCAAATAGAATTACAATTGTATATTGTCACCCTTAAATAACTTCCTTCTGAAGCCACACAGTGCTGGAGACAGTTCTTCCACTCCTCATGGAACTCCGATACTGGACTCGTAGCTTTCAGCTGTTTGAATGTTTTCTACTGTCCCAAAATGAGTTCTCCTGAGGTTATTTTTCAACTTCGGAAAGAGAAAAAAGTCACAAGGACTCAATTCAGGTGAATAAGGAAGCTGAGGAGCCACAGGAATGTTTTTACTGGTCAAAAACTCGTTTATTGAAATTGCTGTGTGACAAGGAACATTATCATGATGCAACACCCAGTTGTTTTTTATGTTTGGTCTCACTCGCAGATTTTTCTCATCCCCAATTCATTGGTCAAAATCTGATGAATGGTAGCGTGAGTCAAACTCAACTCTTCCCCGATCATACTGACTGTCGACCGATGATCTGAACGCACAAGATCCAGGATTCTGTTGACATTTTCATCAGTTCTTGAAGATGAAGGTCTTCCGCTTCATGGTTCATCTTCAATCGACTCTCTTCCTTCTGAAAATGCCTTAAACCACCGAAAAACCTAAGCTATTGATAAAACACTATCTCTGTAGGCTGCTCAAGTTTAGCAACAGTTTCTGTTGCACTGTGCCCAAGTCTGAAACAAAACCTGATAGCACACCGTTGCTCGAAATTGATGTTACTCATTTTTAGAACACAATAGAAAATACTGATTCACAAAATAAAATCACTATGGACAACCAAACTCGAGCGAGTTTAAACCTGCACTAAAGGTGGATCCAAGCCCAAATCCTGCAGTTTTGCCAGATAGAATGCTACGTTGCCAGTCTCATTACTTCATTTACAGACCTCGTAGTTTATAGTTCATTGAAGCTTTTACTTCGAAATTATTTCTATACAAACCTACTACTCATTCCTCAGAGGTAAATATTCTAGGGTATATATATATATAAAACTATTACATTAAAAAGTTCACACACATGAATATAACACTACTTGAATAGGCACACAAAAAACATAGTTGACACAAGAGAAAACAATGAACAGAAACAATCAAAACATGGATGTTTCCAAATTTTTGGTGGCCATACACCACCAAACCACACAATATTAGATACAGAATACAGAAACTCTTCAAAACCATTACTAATCTTTTCCTTCTTCCAAGGTCTGTGAATAATCTGGAAAGTATTAGAGCCTATATTTTTTTGCTGGCTAACTGTACTTTTTCTCCTAGAAACAGTATCTACAATATGTATAGTCACTTATGGTCATAATGGTTTATGAGAGTAATAATGTTCCTTTTATGATTCCTAGGGAGATGCTTGGCTTGATGAGGTCGAGAGACTTGTGGGTATGGGCCCAGGTGCTATCATTCGGCCAGATTGCTTTGGTTACCTCTCATATCTCCAAGCAACAGAAACAGAGCGCTCATCTAGTGTTGGGGGCACTGGAAGAAGGAGGGGCAAGAGCACTGGGTCCATGGCTTCCACTGGGGGCTGGAGGAGACGTTACTGTGTCCTCAAGGATGCTTGCCTCTTCTTCTACGAGGATGTGGATTCGCGCTCAGCAGTAGGTGAGTCTTGAAAAATGGTATGCATCAGTGAAGTGTCTTTGCTTACTGAATAATCCCATGTGGTACTGGCTCAGAGATATAAGGTTGAAGGGGTGCCTTTGAATTGAAACAGAAGAAACAAGATAGACATAAAATAATAGGTACCATGCAATTATAGATTTAATCATGATGAATTTCTACATTATATTATATTATTGAATACCATTAGGTATTAGGTAATGTTTAACCACTCCATGGACTCTGAATCCATTGGATTTGATGATCTAGATATCAAACTGCAAGGGAGGGAGATAGAGTTACGATGTTATTGCATTTTCACCTTTTTTAATTTAATTCACAACTGAAACTCTCTTTAAGTCAGACAGAGGGAGGTAAGGATGCTATAGCAGAGTTGGCTCTGGTTAAAGGCTGATTAGATCCAATTGCAATATCACTACTCATGATAGTCATTATAATTTATTATAACAGACTCCATAAATTAATGAAATTACCATTTTTTACATTATCTCAATCTCCTCCAGGCCAATTCTTCTATTAGAATCATCCTAAGTTTAGCAATGTCTATCTATTTCCTTCTGCCTCTTCTTTGGTATTACCTTAATATATTGCCACTTTTTCTTTGACAAGTACTTTATGTATTACATTATTAATTACACACAGTATTGACCTAAAAGTTCACTAGTGACAGAAAACCATTTCTATGAATCTCATTATGAAACAGAGTCATAATTAATGTGTTATTATTGGATTGATAATTCAAAGGTCAGCAAATGGTATATCATATTAATTAAACATTTTAAGGAAAATGTTTCTTTTACATTTAATCATGACCTGATTAGAAAATTACTTATTCTTAGGTCTGTTAATGATGCATTCAAAGATAATTTCTATTAACATGTTTTACAATTTTATTTTTTAAATGGGCTATTTATTTGACAATTTGTTTCACTTTATTTCTCCAAAAAAAATCATTTTATAACATATTACTAAAATGAAGCTCATATTCGAATCTGGAGGGAAATTTGTAAATCAAAACTAGAACATGTGCTGCATAATTCATCCATATAAGTTCTTGTGAATTGTAATTCGTCAATAAGAGCAAAGACATTCAAGAGTACACTATAGGCCACCTAACATGGTAGCATACATGGTATGTGTCCTGCACGGGAAAAATATGCTAATTTTTTCTCATCATGCATGCATAGCATGATCAGATTTCATCTACCATATTTGTTATGTGAAATCTGGAGATTCAGAGCTACGAAATCTTGTTATAATAAGTTAACACGTAGTACTGTGACAAGCAGGCAATTTGGAAGCATATTAAATCAGCTCTATTATAAAATGTTGTGTAGGAAATTATTTAATCAAGCTATGGGTGACAATTAGTCTAAAATCTATAAGCGGAAAGTAGTATGTTATTTAATGGTTGATATTACCTTGACTTGTACAACATCTGTGCAGTTGGTTGCATTGTGAAAACGGCAGCTACACACACATGTAGCGGTATATGATATTCACTGCCACAGGTATGTGCATGATATCATGCACCATGAGGTAAATTTTCATCACTGGATTCCGACATGTATGAGATATCGTTTCCGGCGAGATCATGGGTGTACATGATCATGATACCATGCACTGTATGGTGTAAGGTGGCCTTAAGACAGGTTTAATAGACTTTCCATTTCAACAAAAAAAATATTTAGGTATGATTAAGATTTTTATTGCAATTATATAAAGCCATTACAAATTATAAAAATGTTGCATGAAAATTGTTATATTTTGAAATAACTGAAAATTATTGTTAAGACTAAAGCCTAGGTTGGGGCAATACGAGTATATTATCAGATAGATTATAAGTAAATAGTTTCATAGGAAAAGTTTTCTTTTTAGCCAGTAAGGTCTATATTAGAATTTTTCAGCATAAAATCTTAGCCTATTTCAGACACTTACAAAAAATAGTTGATACAGGAAATAATATTAGGTTTTTAAAACTTTTATCTTAATTTTCACACACTCCACTGAAATGGATTTGATATAATTCAAGAATACATCACCTGAAATATGCTGACATTATAGCTTCACCTTCCTCTTTTAAAACTTTCCTTTATAAAACCTTCACCTATGAAGGCTCAACCTTCAGTTGATTATACCACCCAACATGATCCAAAAAACTGTTAATTTTTTATAGTACTGGCATAAAGAATAGAGGCATAAATTTCATGCTACAGTAACAAGAAGCACCTAATGACAGAAGAAAAATGTAATTTTAAATTGCATAAACTGATATCAAATTATATATTTGAAAATAAAATTTTGGACAAATCCTTTTAGGCTTAATATAAGCCATTTCTTGTGATCAAAAGTTATTGTTTCTATTCCGTTTCTATCTAGATCAACAAAAATATATGCAAGAGGCAACAGTTCTATTCTAGTTTTCAAACAAACTCATCCAGTTTTCCAATTTAATGCATGTTGAACATATATAGGTACCTTGGTCTCATATTCACTGAATGCTATTCATGGAATGACTTAAAGTGTATATTTTGGTAGTCATATATTACAAAAAGGCTGGAACAACAACTGTTACAAAAAAGGTATGTGATATATCAAAGGAAAACAAGCTCAATCTATGTGCATCATAATTTCCATTGCCTCTTTTCTTCACCAGGAATGGCATGCCTACATGGATATAGGGTACAGTCATCATCACCAGCTGTTGGCCCTCCAGGTGCAGGGAAACGCCTCTTTGCCTTTGAGGTGCTGCCTCCCCTTGCACCATCACCAACGGCTGATCATCACCATCACCACCATCATCACCATGGAGGACACCACAGACACCATACAACTGGGCAGAGGCATGCATCACCATATCACCAGAGGCATTTCCATTTTCATACTGATACCGAAATGGATAAGAAGAGGTAATTTTACTAGAAAATATTTTTTCATTTTGCCTAAATTAAAGTTCTAGATGGAGAGCTCACTGATTACTCTAATGCTTTAGCCAAATGTTACCAGTGATCCCATGACAGGTATTCTGTTGTACAGTCTGTAAACTTACAAATGAAATTCTACTTAAATTCATTAATTTGATTGGAATTATTATTCCGAATCATTAATAACATACAATGATAAACTACTCCACTAGTTAGCGATAAAAGTAATGCCAATGAATATCAGGAGTTAAAGTAACATTGATTATATTACACATCATATTTATTTTTGTCTTGCATAAATAAAACTCCACATAAAGTGAGGGCTTATGCCATCTATCAGCCCAAATATTGTTATTATTAAAGTAATAGTATTAATTTTTCTACTCATAATCTGTATATCGTTGTAGAATGCCAATCCATTTCCTCCCTATGATTTACTCACCAAATATTATACCTTCTATATTGATCTTGAGTACATATTTCCTAGCCTTTTATTTCTATGCTATTCACATTCATGTATTTAGTGGAATTCACCAAAGAATATGAATGTCACTTCACCTTTTGCTTTTCTTTCAGGACATTTCAATTTTTCCTGCCTTTCTCCTATTCATGTCCTATAAGTTTCCACATTTTCCTTCACATGCGTTTCTTAATTGTGCTCTTCTAATGAAAAAAAATTATTCCAATAGGTATATTTTTGTCTTATTTATTTATTTTGTAGTGCTCACCATCCTGAGTCACTGTCTATTGCCCTCACTTGTGTCACCTGAGTCATTTACAGATTGCCAAAGGTTACATAGCTTTTCAATTCACTCCTATGTTCTTCAGTACTTCTTTTCTATAGTTATTATTTTTTTTCTATCAAACATACATGACCTTACAATACCCTGTTAGTTTTTACATCCTTTCTGAATCTGAGATATATATCTGACTTCCTAGAGAATTTTTTCTTGCATATTCTGTCAATCTCTTCCTAAAATCTTTTAGTTCTGTTAACAATATTCTTAACATTTTTATGATAGTTCTCACCATATTTCTTTTCTAACTCTTCATGAAGTGCCCTCACTATCAACCTAATTCAATGATTTCTTTGCAACAAACAGTAGTCTATCTATTACTTACTCTTTATTCATTACTCTCTTTCCTAATGTTTAGTTTAGTTGGTACTAATATGGTCACTGTCCTCTCGGTAAATGAAACTTTCTAATCAATCTAGGAATCTTTGTATACTTCTGTTTAACCTCACACAACCCCAACTATATTTCCTTTTCAAATCTACTTTCTAATATTTTTCTTATACTTTTTGACAATGCCATACTACTGTTCAATGAGGATGGTGTCCAGTATTAATTATTGCTTTTCTGTTCCATCATCTGTTCTAGCATTTATACAATGATACTTTTCCTCAACTGATGCTAGGCATGACCTGAGTGGGCACTACTGTGAGGAAGAATTTTCTTGGCAATTAGAATTGTATCTATCTGGCAATCAAAAATGTATTATTAACTTTTTCTACTAGTACAATACAATACAACATATATGGCATTAGGAGAGACAATTAAAATTAATTCTGATGGTATCAATTTCTAGTGGCCGCTATCATATATTTTGCATGCCATCATTATTTTTATGAATTACTGAATCACTGTAGCACCTTCCTCATTTTTCTTTGGAGAACACATCAGCAACATACTCTTTATAGCCATCTCATGTGATATTAAAAACTATTACAGTATAGGTAAACATAATCAGTGAGATGCTTTTTATTTTAAATATTAAATACTCCAGAAAAGTTAGACTGGGAAGTGTATTGTCACCTATCCTTTTCACCTTGCATTTGGCAAATTGACAAAATATGAACAGGGAGCTCTTCCATAAAAAATTAAATTAAATGTGGGACTCATCAAGTTATGTAGTTAGATTCACAATTAACCAAGCACTAGTCAGTCATTCAACCAAAGGACTGCAAACCTTATTGAGTTTATTGCAGGGACTAATTGAGTTTTGGGATAAAAATTAATTATTAGGCAATGGATTACTATTTCATTTTTTAGGAGTATGAACTTTAGATTGAATATAAGGGTAAGCAAGCATAAGTTGGAATTCATAGAAAACTTCAATTATGTAGCTAACATCTTAGAGGAACAGTAATGATAGTAAGTTAGATGAATTAATATGGCTATAAATACATAATTTTAAATAGTGTTGATGTTAAATATGTAATATTGATATATCAAATGCTTTTCTCTTCCCTCCCACAGGTGGTTAGCTGCCTTAGAATACTCCATAGATCGTTGGATTAAAGTTGGCTGAAGGATGATGATAAAGTGACTAAAGGCTGATAAAAGAATTACTCTTTTTGGAGTAAAATATTAAATATTCTCAAGCTGAAGAAACATTTGCAAATTGAGCATAGACTGCCATGTTAATGTTTTTAATATGAGAATGGTTGTTCATCCCAGTGATATATTTACATCCTCCTCAAATCCCTCCCAGTCATACTCATCGAATTTGCGAAAGGAAGGTCATTGACCAAAGAAGTGTCTGCTCACAATTCATCGCAAGAATCACCTCAGTGAAGTTACTCAAAGAAAGTACTCCAAGGTAACTATATCAATGTTGAATATGTTTCTAGGAGGTAAAATTTATTTTAAAATGGCTAAAAAAATCATGAAATTATTAATAAGAACTACATCAGCAAGTTTAGAAAGATATATGTTGTCATTGTAATCATATTTATATTAAATATTTTGCAGATCAAAAATCATTAGGCAGATATAATTATGTCTGTAATAATAGCAAATGGTGTTAAATAGGTATTATTATATGGTTGATTATTTTACATCAGTTCAAAATTCTAACATAGCATGTTCTTGTGAGTCATCACATTTTTATAGACTTTATATGTTTTCCTAAAATTAAATGAATTGTGTACATCATCCTTATAATTTTGTTTCATGGTGGTTAAATTAGAGGGAGGCTGTATTAAAGAGATATTACCATCATAAACTCTTGAACCCTCATTTTGTGTGCAACCCTATATGGCCTACAGATCAAATTTCCAAATGTTTGAATATGAAACAATAGACTTGTGAAATTGTTTCAGGAAGTTTTAACAAATCCACAAGTCTGGCTCAGTGGCAGAACCTAATAATATTATGTATTAGACCTGCTAAAACTGGTTCTTTTGTTTAAATCTGATGAGTTGGGCCATCTAGCCACGGCCTTAATAGGCCTTTGCCTGTTTAAAGTCAGTCTTGTTATTCATGTTCTAAAGATTATCACAAAGGGGTAAGCCATCCTATTTTATGAGTGAAAAGTTGAGAGGATATTTTCTGCAATATATAGAGTCTAAATTCCGAGTCTTAGTGATATAATGGAGGATTAAAATGTTTAAAATGGGAGAAATCAAACTTTTGCCTGAAAACATCCATTTGTTGGCAATCTTAAGAAAACAAAGTACCTCCTTGACCAATACCACATAGTGTGACTTTATTTTTAAGTCCTGTACATATGTGATAAACATTATCAACAGAAAGGCATTAGCTTGATTGTGTAATTCACATATATTCCTGCATAGAATCTTACAAGGTTCATAGGGGAAATGAAATTCTGGGATCCTGAAAACAGGGATTCTATATATATTAGTGACTGTTTACAGCCTATTGCTGTCATGCGCATGGAATATTAATGGTATAAAAATTGGAAGTGAGACATGAATGTGATAGTGTAGTTCAGTTATTCTAAAAATACAACAAATTCAATATTTGTTGTGCACTCAGTTCTATTACTCAAAGCTCAAGAAGAATTGACTGTTAGCAATTGATTTTCTTGCCCAAGGGACAAGTGAAAAGTGGATATCACCATGTCATGTAATGAATTGTGAAGTGACACTGATTAGTTCCAAGAATAAACATATGTGTGTCTATGTTAAAGATAGCTTCAAGTTAAACTGTGGTGATATTAGTGTACTGTTCATAAAAAAGTGGAGTTGACTAGATAGGCAAATATTTGATGAATATTTCAGTCCATTGTTATGGTGCTTTAATTGCATAGATGGTCCTAATTGCTTAAATGACTGACCCAGGCCTTTTAAATAATTTATCTTTTGCTTAATTCAATTTGGAAAATGATCAGTCAATTATTAAATTGTTCAACTGTAACAAATGAAGATGATCATATATTATATTTCCATTGCAATTAATGTTAATATCAGCAAATAGTACCAGAAAGTCATATAAGAAAAGCTTATTTCTATCATGGTTTTGTCATATACTCTCCATTCCATCAAAGAATTGATTTATGTGTTCATAAGGAACTGAAATGTATATCTTCATATATTTTTCAGCAAAAACCTGGTTAGTATACTTATTCTTGATTATTAACTGCCACAATAAATGCTGTTATACATGCATGTGGATATAAATCACCTACTTTTGTGAAGAAGAAAAGTATATCACCAATTTTCTTTTCTAAATTCCAATGCCCTTATAAAAAGGAATATTTCATCATAATTCTTCAATCATCATAATATAGGTGACAACCTATTTCTTTTCAGAATAAGGAAAAAAAATTTGGAATTTTTCATCAATATTGAAGACTTTTTGGGCTGAAAACCACATTCATTAAATGAAATTTACTTATTTTATATATTAAAACATTCTACTATATTCAGAATGATTTGGATAAAAATTTTTTTCCCTTAACATTGTTTTAAAAAGTGACAAGATTTTCATAGTACCTGAAAGTTAATTTTTCCATATTCATTTTGAGGTTCTTCTGATCAAACTGTAGTAATGTTAAAATCCAATGAGCATCATATGGACTAAATTTCAAAACACATTAAACCACTGTAAAACATTACAATTGTTACACAAGTGTCTTGTCATTTATTTGTCTAGAAAAGCAATTCTTCATAAAAAATTAACTCAAACATATTTTAATTTTAAAAGTTCTACATTATGATATGAACTGATAAGTTGTTAGTCATATTGTCCCTCTATACACTTCATAGATTGAATTGGCAATTATATTTGTAAAATATGTTGTCTATCATTAACAAAATGTTATTTAATATCATTAAATGGATCACTAATCAGGAAACAATTTAATGTTCACCATTAATAAGGAATTCCATATTGAAGATAAGTCATGTTCTATCAAAAAGTATCCTGAAAATCAATTTTTATAACTTAAATCATTTTTACTAAATATAATAAAGGTAAATGCATTTATTAAATAATAAGAGAATGTTTAATGTCAGATTTATTATAATAATTCTGCATATATTTCTTAAGTTTGATTTATTTACTTTATGGATAAATTCCTAACTTGATAATACATCTCACAAGTGTTTTATAAGGAAATACTAAACCAAATAGCATAGTTGCTACAGAAAATCTTCTTTTTTCCTACCACCTCTATTTATGTTTGAATATGAGGCAAAAAGAAAATATAACTAAAAATCTAACCTGATGGAATGGAGTTAAAAAGTGACAAAACTGAAGTAAAATAATTACTACCTAAGAGTAAACTATTTATTTCTCCATTTTTCGTTAATTCTTCAATTTCATCTTAAATCAGTCAATTTTAACAAGCTTTAATGTTATATACCCAATTTTTTTTATTTTATGATTTGTCAGTTATACTAGTGTATAAAAATGGTTCATTTAGCTATTCTGCCTAATATCATACACTATAATATAATTTTAGTTCTTAGTAATATAGTTCAACAACCAAATTTTGTGACTCAAGTGTGATATTTTGCATTTTTGTATTGCAAGGAATTGAGCACTTTTGGTTGAAATCTTAGAGGCATTATCAGCAATATTTTAAAAATTTATGTTTACAAGTAAGTTGAATGTTTTCTAAGATTATAAATGTTGTATTTATTTCTATTTTCCAAATTTACATTTAGCTTTTAGTTTCACTGGATTCCATGCAGCTAATCACAAAACAATATATTTAGTATTCTATCTACTATCAAAATAATTCTTTTAAATAAGTTTAAACACTATAACACCAGTTGCTGTAGCATTTTAAATATTAATTTAGTTTTTCCTCTCAGCAGTCAGAGAAAATCATTATTATTCCTGAGCCATAGTGATAAACAGATACTGTCACCAAAGGCAAGAGTTGGTTTACATTAACTTGTTAATAATGTGCTTATATTTTAATTAGCATGAAAAAGTGATATAATTATTTATTAGAGGAGGTAATTGTACTATAATAAATTTATTTCTACATCAATGTTAAATGTCTGAGAGGTTTTATCATAAGCAATGAAATTCTGAATAAATATTAATTTATTTTGGCTAAAAACACAAATCTTCAAAAATCAGATGGTTTATGTTTGATCTGAGTTGTTTAGGTTTTTAATATACCTTATTTCAGGGTCATAGCATACTACTAAAATATACATAACAAATAATATATGACTATATATACACATAGCCCGGAGAGAGAATGAAATAAGGATTTTGTATGTATATGTTGTCAATGAACACAGTGTTCTTTGTTCGCACAAAAATTTTGTCATTTTGACAGGGATGTATAGTGTTAAACAATTGATAATTTTAAATAGAAGACTAAGAGGAAATACCAATGGAAATGGGTTTTATGTACTCAATTTTCATTATAAAGTTTATAAGAAAATATGTAGAAGAGTATATCATTTATCCTGCCCAATATGATGCCTCTACAATTCCTCCTTATTGAAATTTACACAGAGAAAAATTAATCGATATTTTTATGAAACAATCATAATATTATGAGAATTTAGTTGATGAAAGACATATGTACTTGCTTGTCCATTATGTTATCTCTATTACACTGCAGCTACTTCCTTTCTAAATTAGTCATCTGGGTATTCAAATTTGCCATTTCTAACCAATGCTGGGATTCAGATATACTTATATACTTTGTAGAATCCTTCATGAATGTGCATATATATCATACCCAACACTGATGCATCAAACCATAATGCATCAAACCATGTGCATACAAAGTTATACATACATTTATATACACACTTGGATGATTGATTAACTTATGGAATTATCAACATCTTATTTTTCCCATTTTCTGTTTGTTTTTCCCCTGAATTTTTGTCTCCAAAATCCCTAGAATGTGCTTAATTGGCTTATATCTCTGCAAAGTGTTTTCACAGATTTCCTATTGATGTCAGAACTTATCCAAAACTAGGATTCATGAATGAAGTGTCCACTTTTCCTTCTACTTTATAAAACTCTTGCAACTCAGAGGATCATTAGGTGTTTTGGATCTAAATTTCTCACACATTTGCATTTGGGGCCACTAAAGAAAAAAAATACTTTTTTTGGAAACCTGCATTAATCTATACAATTATTTATACACTTTCAGAACCATTATTTCCCATTAAAAATCTCAATATATAAAAAACCTGAAATGATGAAGAGGAAATTTTTGGTAACTAAAGTTTATTTATTTATTTATTTTCAAATCGCCCGCATACAGCAATAAGAGGCCAATTTAAAGTGGACACCATAACACTTTTTTTAATAACAATGATGAAACACACATCCATACCCTAGGTGAATATAGAAAAATCCACCTAGTCGGGATTCGAAACCACGACCTCAGGGGTTGGCAGACGAGGACGTTACCCCACTGCCATCGAGGCCGGTTTATATCTCAATGTAGAGTTTCCTTGAAAGTTTTTCCTTGCTTTCTCTCATTTGCTTGATATGTGTAGTGGTTATAATTGCAACTTGTAGGATCATTTCTCAATTCCAGTTTTTACGGATCTGATTTTACTAGAATGAAAAGACAAAGAAGAAAGGATCTCTCTATAAAAGAAGTCCTTGATGGATTCAGGAAGTTTTTGTAATGGTAATGAAATGGTAATATTGGTTATTATTCATAGCCAAAGTATTAGATTTATGTTATTATATAATATATCATTAATTTTTTTCTCATGGAATAAATTTTTTTTTAAAACTGCAGAATAACACAACACTTAACACCAATACTTAACACAATAAACGATCCACTTGGACCATGCCAATTTTGTATCATTCTCGTCACTTATGAAATCGGCGCTCAAATTTTGCCCTAGTTTCGTCGTTTGTTTAGAGGCAAATAATAGAGGGCGCTTGAATGTCGGACTTGTAGATGGCAGGCCTCACGAATCAAACCGCACATCGCTGCAGTTGGTCGCTGGTGTATACGGTTGCATCTTTGAGTCCATAATGAACTTACGTGTGAGTAGTTTGGTGCCTGGTGTTCGTAACCCTATTAATTTCACATGTTTTCAATCAGATTTTTGCGATCCGATTCCCGGGTAAAATGGTGGATGATAATCGCCGATTGGTTGTAATTTCCCGTGGCGTCAGCTGAAAATTTTACCCTGACGTTTCGAGGCTCATATAAAGGCAGGTAAGTTCTCCTTATCTTATGCTTTTAGACATTTCTTTGAATATCATTTTATGTTTCTAGTCATTTTGAATTTGGCCAATGATTTTCTTTTTGGAACATTGAAAGTGATAGTGTTACAATTTTTGGAACTTGGGCAACTTTATTCTGCTTAGGTTCCGTCCGAACAAAAGTACATACCTCACTGAATCGTCATACAAACATTGTGATCTTGAGAATTGCCCACGAGTTTCTGTTACGGAAATACGGCTTTAATTATTTTACTCAATTCTGAAGTAAATCTTTGGTAAATGAATAAGGCATTTCATCGCTCTAATAGGAGGGGGTACGGCAGTAATAGTTCATTTGACCAGGAGGAAGGAGATAAAAGAGTATGAGCATTGGGTAGTAGATCTGCCGAATGTTGCATTATTATTTGATTGCACACTTCCTTTTTCATATTCCACTCAGCGATATGTAGCCGATCAGGTTTTTCAAAGAAATGCATTTAAATATTTTATTTTTTTATTAAAAAATAAAATATTTAGTCCCGAGAAGTTTGAGAGGGCTTTCTTTTTTTTAATTGTTTGCCTTTTTTAAAGGTTTGTGCTTTGGTTTTCATGTTTTTTCCACAAAAAATTCATTTGTCACTTTTGGACACTTTAGTCTTATTTTTCTAGGAATTTTGTGAATTTGATGGCACGAAGGTTCTTTGAAGTAGACCACAAGTAAAGGAAGTGTTGTGGAGTCAAATCTCAAGTATCCAGCATCTTAAAATCCAACATTTCGACGGCTCATTTTTCAATCTAACACACTAGCGAGGATTTCTAGAATACATCGTATTTCTGATTTCCCATTTCGGATTTTTTTCATTCTTTTTCATTTGTGAGAAATGGAAGCGTGCATGCTAAGGTAACCTGAGCTACTGACAAGAGAACGACGAGCGTGTTGGAGGAGACGCATAGAATGACAGAATTGGTTCGTCCTTTTCCTTTCACGCAGGAACGTCAGAACAGTTGGTGAGTGACCAGCACCAATTCCTTTCCAGTGTTTCAAGTTTCACAAGTGTTTTTCTTTTACGATTTTCACTTCCTTTACGTGGTATTTTTCCTACAAAACCTCCCGATTTTTTTCGGAATATTTTTCATATATTTTATGCAATTAGATCTTTTTAAGAGAGAGAAATAGACGTAGAAAAACTTAAACTACTTGGTGTTAACTTTCACATTCAGGGTATAAGGCCTTCATCTCGCTTTCGACACAAGAAATATTTTTGGTCAATTGTAGTACCTACATTTTTAGTTTCAAAATTGGTTTCTGTAATTCTTAATAACATCACGCCATTTCAATGATAAATGTCATTATATCGCATATTATCAACGTGCGCGCTTCCTTACCAACTCTATTTATTATATCTAAGCATATTATATTTAAGTACTTTATCAATAATAATTGAGGGAGCAGATGAGGTAGTTTGACTTTCGGGAATCTGCGGAAATTTTTCATTATTTATGGTATGAGTTTAGTGAAAATGTGAACATGAGCATGTGTACGTCCACATTAAATTTTTAATAAACTTTTAAATGAATAAATCAGCACCTCTTTACAATTTCGAATTAACTATGTTTTTAAATTTACAGTGTCATCAGGTGGCTAAGCATAGACAGAATCCAAAGCGTTTGCATTAAGGTGTACACTTACGAAAAAGGTAGGTATCAAGGTGAAAGCGGTGCGGATAGACCCGGCCCACCAAAAATTGTCAATCTGTTTGTTAACTGGAGACCAGGTTGTACAACGGACCGGCTAGAGTGGATTGGGAAAAGGGATGACAATTATATTACTTTTTCGAGTGTTTCGTAATTGGTAAGGTTTCGTAATTCATAAGGTAATAGCTTCTGAATATGTAAGTCTTATTTCGATAAAATTAATATCAAGTGGCTAAAGCCAAATAAATTCAATTATTTTTACCTTGTAACTACTTGAACATTTAAAAAAATGTATTCGCACGTTTTCAGAAAAATGCGTTTTTGCGGGATTGTTTATATCTAACATTAAGTATTTAAATGGATGGATTGTACAGTAATGTCACCAATGATACGATATTTTCCGTTTTTTAAGAGAAAAAAGTATAGCAATTGCAGAACATGCCCAGCCTACAACTTTGCTTTTGGGGTTGTTGCTTTTCCTTGGTCGTAATTGGGAATTATTCGTGAAACAAAAATTGAGTCGGTGCATTAAAGAAGCATACATATGTTGGGTTCTCTCTTGAGTACTCGGTGCCACATTATGCAATGGTGGTCTCCCTATTTTTCCTATATTCAGATTTTGAGTTTCTAGGTGAAACCACTACGTTTTCGATGTTATTCATGTCTAGATTTATACTTTTTAAATATCTTATTTTTTTCGTCTTATAATGCAGTTTTTTCAATATTTTCCACACTGCATATTTTCAATATTAACTCGAATAAGCCCTTTTCTTTCAGCCCACCCAGCCACATACGCGACCCATCACACGCCAGCCGTCGTCACAGGTAATTTTTCCGAGGCAATGTTCACTTTAGAGTAAGAATACAATAAATACTGTACTCTTACTGTGACTATTCACCGGGTCTACCTTCTTGCCCATCCCCGAACTACCTCCTATCTTGATGCGGTGTATTCTTAAGTACGAACTTAATTAATTTCGCTACCGCAGTGTTTGTGAATTTCATTTAATCGCCGTGGTCACGCTAATTGAGTATCTAACGTGAAAATTTTCACATAAAATACTTTTCCTTTACCTGTGAAACTGAACGCTTTTCCGAAGCTCGGTTTGGCAGAATTTGCGCTGCCGTTATATTATAGTAGTTTTTATCGGTGGGAGATTTCAATCATTTCAAAAGCCTTTGCAGGCAGCGTGAAAGCTTCTGAACCAATAACTCGAAGTTTTTCAATAACAGAAATAATCATGATTCTTAACTTCAATTGCATACCCATGAGGCGAAGAGTTATCCATATTATTCAGACTCGGTAGCATCAGGTAAGGATTCTCACGAATTTTGTTGAATGTTTTGTAATCGCAGCCTAATATTAATAGGGAGAACCCTACGAAATGTGTCATCCCCTTCAGAATGGATATAAATGAGTCACAACACGAAAAGCTACAAAATTCTTCGTCACATGTCTCTTCGTTCCACTTTTCAATGTAGGCTAATCCTATATTTACAACTTCTTTCTTCTTCATACGTGTGGCGATATTACCTGCAAAACAATTCATGACGACCACTCCCTCCTGAATCTTTGCAGCCGCTTTCATATTGACCTTTTTCTGGTTTTTTTTCTTACTACTAGCCACTATAGGCTTGTGATATATTATTATTAAAATAAAACAAATCGATTTTACTGACATTTATTATTGTCGCAGAGAAAATTTACTTGATCTTAAATCAGCTGAGAAAAATTAATGTGTTTATGCAAATAAAAGGAAATTTGTCAATTTTTTGTATTAATATATTATATTCATGTTTTCAGGTGAATGCTGTGGAGGAAAACTATGTATACTCTTGCGTATGTGGTTTTTATTCACTTTGACTGATCGATCGACTAGTGGTGCGATTGGTAGTTTTAAATTCATTGTTTCGAACATTTCGTGAATTGACGTTATTTCGATTTCCTATGTTTATGCGTTGTTCTTATGTTTAGCGTTGTTTCTTTTTTTAATTTGTGATAGTAAAGTTGGCGCAGTAGCTCAGTGAAAGAAACTTGAGTAATACAATGCTACATAGAAGCCTTGTAGCATAGCCACCTTAGCATGAAGTCCAATAAAACTGAAAGATTACGCTCGACTTCATTTACACAATTTTGTCAATGCCGTGGTGAATTTTTCTCGTTGTGTTTAAAAGTTTTTGATGTTAAAGCTTGAAATATATTTTTATAAATTTAGTTCTTTCTGTTAAAATCCTCGGAATAGAATCTGATTTCTAAAATGATTGACAAAACTAATGTTTCTTTAAAATCATTGATTTGTGGAGAATATAAAGTTCTGTGCTTGCTTGAAGGATAGAATAAATTAACATGTAAAATTTGTCAATTTTACTCAAACTTCATTTAATGTCGTTCTTACCTGCATGTAGAGGCTTTGGCCTTTCAAATGAAGATCTAACAGTTATTTGGACAATGGAAGTAATAATTGTCACTTTGAATTATTTTTAATTTGGATAAAATAATGCAGAAATTGCTGTTCAAAAATAATTTTTCTTTGTTCCACTGTTTAGCTTAGGGTTTTTAAAAGAAGTTGTTCTCTTTGCTTATCATGGCAAAAATTCACCAAAAGGGGGGGGGGGTGGTGTTGTTCTGACTGAATCAAGATATTCTTCATTTCTCTGCAGAAGTCTTACGCCCTCACGCCAGTCTTGCTCCACTCTCTATATATGTATATCTTTGTGTTAATAAATTACTCACCATTTTTTGTTAATCTTATATCCTAAAAATTAGCCCAAACCATTATTGCAGTAGATATTTTATCAGTAGGTTTTCGCATATTTTTTACACTCCCTTCTTTTAATGATATTTTCCTGCAATTTTTTTTTCGTTATGGATAGCAGCCATTAACTCTCACGTTTCACCTACACAATTATAATTATCTTTCTACACGGACAACATGGTATCACCTTTGTTTAGTGTTTGTGTTAAAACTTTACCTCCATTTGTAATACTGTATTGGTGACAAAGGGTTAGGCTGAATAAGGGACTATATACTCGTAGTCCCAATTTGCCCTAATAAATATACTTTATTATTATTATATATTGTAACAATTTCTCTCGTTGCTACATTTCTTCTGTTCCTTTTAATTTATTATTCTCTTCTAGAGAAATTCCCAATACTCTATGAAATTTCTTGTCTTAACTATATATACTGGATCTCTTTGTTGAAAACCAGTTTCACGTTGAAATTTCTTACATCAGAAAATCGGACTGCCGGAAGAATAGTTCACCAGGATATTTACCGATTTTCTCTATACTTTATGTATTTCTGTGTAATTTATTCCTGATACTTATATTTTCAGTGATGGGTTTTGTGCAGTTATCCTTGTATCAAAAAAGGTTATATAAAATAACGGCATATCCAAGGTGCGTCAATTTTCTGAAAATCGTTTAACGGCTGTAGGTTTATCTTACTTGATATCATCGGCAACAAAAGTTATGTTAAAAATAGTATTTATTCTTGTGATGATTATTTCTTATGTAATATAGAAACTTGATTTTTTCCAAAATATTCAAAACCCACACTATTTTTCCATAAATGCAACATTTTATAAAAATAATTGCAATAAAATTTTGTTTTCCTCGAAATAAATGACCCATTGTATATTGTTTTAATTGCATAGAGACGCCAAAATTGTTATTTACCTTTTCCTCTGTTTACAGCGCCGTTTAACTGAGGAAAAGAGGCTACTGAGTGGCAGACATGGCAGGAGAAAATGATTAACTGATGTGGGAAAAGAAGCAACATGGTGACAGGAAAGATGACGCTGCGGCTCACTGTTCTTGCTGCAGTCAGGTTCCTGGATCCACTGGAAGAAAACCATCAAAACGATGTTAATGTATCAAGTACGATGAAGTTTTGGATGACGATAACGGAAGATATTCGAGTCTCCGAAATATCCAAAGGCATTTTTTTTCATCATGCTCAGTTTGTATTTTTTTCGTGTATATTTCTGTTAATAAAGACAAATTGAAGATTATTATCGAGTTTCAGTTAAAATTATTCTTACCAAAATCTCCTGTGATTTCTGCTGTTGTAATACCGGATATCTTAAGAAATATTCGCCTAACATGTAATAAGTAATTGTATAACGTTTAGCATAGATTGGGTTCCGATTATCCTATCATGTTCTCAGCTAATTGACAACATGAAACCCAGCAAACGTTATGGTCAAGAGCCATAATTTTGTCAGCAAATTGGGAGAAATTATGACCCTCATTTGTAACTGACAGTTGAAATAATTTTTAATGTCAAATGTCGGGAGCTCGAGGGAATGTTACTCCTAGTATCACTATATGCAGTACTACTCTAACATCATAATGTATGATCATATTGGTACCCTTGGGAGAAAGAGAAGGTTAAATTTGCCAATCGGGCTAATTTATAAACAAATGAGGTCCCGGAAGAAGACTTACTATGTTTAAGAATGGTATCGTCGGAATTTCCAACCCCATTCAATCCTTACCGACTCAGTATTGTTAAAAATAAAGGTTATTTAATAGCTTAAAAAATATGGGTATAACATGTATACTAATATACACAGAATCACCAGTAAGATGCGCCGGAGGACCACACAGAAAATACAGCTGTACGTACGACTCCATCTTATTCAATCGAATGTTTTCCAATTCACATTTCACCCCGCGAGAGCGGATCAATCGATGACCCAATAAAATGCCTAGGCAATGAAATGGTCGATGGTCAAGGCAGTGTGGATCAGAGAGTCACATCTCCCCGAGAAAAATATTCTAAGTCCAGAGCCTCTCCAACCGAGACAGGCATTTGGGCCGGCAGAAGCCTCCGATCGCACCAGCCAGAGCATTATCCTCGCCCTCACGAGCCGGCAAAGTGAAATTTGAGAAAAAACAACTAAGTCCTCAATTCTTGACCTTAAGTATATGTTACAAACGAAATATTTTCAAGAAACCGGGTAGCCCGGTGGATAAGAGCTGGATTCTGGTGCTGAGTCTGAAAGAGGTCTTGCAACGATTCCTTTTGCCGGCAATATTTTTTTTCGATTTGAAATTTTTTTTATTGCATTAATTTCCATAAAAACAACATTTAGGATTTTTACAGTGGGTAGAGGACGACGCGGGAGGCCAGGAAAACAATTAAATATTGAACTTTTTTCTGGGGTGAGCCGCCATTTTTCCCGGCCAGCCCGCCGCCCGGCTGGAAAAAAT
>WURS02000018.1:5921624-5932245 GCA_011762765.2 Rhinocypha anisoptera
GGTGGGGGGGGGGGGGGGGGGGGGGGGGGGGGTGTTGGAGGGGGGGGGGGGGGGGGGGGGGGGGGGGGGAAGGGAGGTGGAGGGGGGAGGCGGCGACGAAGGACGTGAAATGGAGGATCGCTGAAAGTAAATGCCCCGAGCACAGACATACAGAGGCATTTCGCATGCCAACGTAACTCCTGGCAAAAGACCAACTCCGACTGCCCTCAGCATATTTGGAGGGCTATACAAGACGATTGTTTTGTCCATGATCTGATATGACTGACCCTAAGCATATTAAGGTGTCTTTAAAAAAAATTATGGAAGTGAAACACGGTTTCAGTTTAGATCCCTGCCCCGTGAATCGAACGCCAGAGAACGAAGGAGTCCTGATAAATTAGTTGCACTTCTATGCATAGGTATTTTATTAAACCAACTTCAATATTAAAAACTTATTGATTTCGTTCTAGCCAACAAAAGACAAAGTGAAAAGAGGTCAATTGTGGCCTTAATCGAGTGGGTTTTTCCTCCTAATCTTATTTCCCATAATCCTGGGTTTGCTTTGTTAAATGGTTTAGGCTTACATTTTAATGGCCGCATGACTGACACCAACATTTCCGGAAATTCTAGAAATTTGAAAAAATCCCAAAGTTCAAGCCCAAGGCTTGAATGTTGCTGGGATTCTAACTCACCGATGGAACATCTGGCGAACTCAATACCTACTCGAGCTCACTTGGCTAACCAGACTGAATGGTTTATTTTAGTATTTATTAAACGATGATAGTAATGACTGTAGCAAGGTAGAAGATATGCTAGCATGGTATGCGTTTAATGCAGGGCGTAAAAATGTTGGTGGTGGAAAAATGTTTTATGCTCTGAGACGGTCAATAATATTCTGGCTTCTATGGCGTGTATGGAAAAATAAGAAAGATTACGTGAGTATGTTCTCCGGAGCAATAAAAAAAACTGAGTCGCACGTGATGTAGATTGTCCGAAAGACCAATGTTCTCCATACGTGCCTGCACCAGATGTCCGGTTACTTCAACTTGCTGGCGAGATATGAGGTCATACGAAATATTAAAGGGCCATTCGTTCAGAAAAAGTGAGGTTTCAAATGCTAGCAGCAAGATGGTAGGTTTCCTAAAAGTAACTTGGAAAGAAAAATCGTATCTGGTGAATCATTATTTATTTCAAATTCTGAAACATTTAGGGTAGAAATATTTCAAATAAAGAACAAGAAATTTCAACGGTGATGTATTTTTCCATCGGATCTTGGGAAGCTGTTTCATGCTGGACAAATTATTCTCGAGAAAGATCGAAATATCGTTCGATAATTTCCTTTTCGAACTCCCGGTCTGTTCATTTTGAAACTTCCTTCATGTCCTTCGGCTGCTTTCTGGAACTGCCTTCTCCCAATATCCGTCTTTCCTTGACGTGATTTAGGGCATGAAAAAGACGACGGAACACTATCCAGTCCCATGGCGGAAAGAGGATATCTTTGAAGCCTCAAGCTGTACCTGAATGTGGCTCTGAAAGAGAATAATGATGGCTGCAACAAATGTTGATATTTGTCCCAGAAATCTAAAGTTTTTGCAAAAGGTCCACAAAGATCAGCTTCAGAAATACAATCACGATGCTCAAAAACATTAGCAATTGAACTTGAGTCTTCATTTCATCAGTAAGCTATCATTTTTACATTGACTATAAAAGCAATTTCTAGCTCAGTTGTACAGAAGTGTTCGTGTGAACCATATATAATTAAAACGCCTTAAATTTTTTCATTGCAACGAAGGTAGAAAGAAAACTTTTAGCCAATCCTTCTTTCTATTTTGTCTTTGTTTATTACATTATTTATGGGTGTATTCGTCACTTATGAGGTCCGGGAACAGATATACATATAGTTTTTTAAGACTATGTTTAAATTAAGTAGAATTTATGGAAACATATTAATAATTCAACATTTAACATTTTTTGTACTCCAGTGTACCGAAACATAAGATCATTGAAATCACCGAAATCATTTTATTCCTCGGGAAATAGTTATAATCTTTATAAAGTCATAGGAGCACATTAATTTTTCTGATGTTATACGCTATCATAATTTTAATATACATTTTCTTTCATTGTAGGAATGCTTTAATTTTATTATGATTCTGCTTTATATATTTTTAAATATTAGGCGCAGTGTAAAACCACCCAGAAAACGTGGCTTCTCCACAAGTGTTTTCTCATCCATAAGGTGTGGTTACTGCAAAAACTCCAAATATACTTAATGAAATTACTTGATGTACAGGATATTAATCAAACTATTTTTACCATGTTTTATAGTGTATTGTGTTCTCGTATTTAATGTGATTACCATCTTCCTATTACTAAAAGAAAAACGGCAAATTGAAACTGTACCCATTAACATTGGTATCCTCTTTTGCACCCTATAGAATTATGTTCATATTAATGCAAACCAATGTTCTTAATAGGCATTCTTTATCATTATGTCAATAGTTAAGCTTACTGTGTGATTCCCCCACTATTTTTTACTTACTTATTGAAATCCTGAATGGACGCAGCAATTTTCATCCATCATTGTGGAATAGAATTCTTAAACTCATATACCAATTTTGGTATCGGAGTATTGTTTTTTATCCAGTTTACTTCTCATGGAGAATATTTTTTAATCACTTTTGAAATTAGCAATTTATGGGATGCTTTTGAACTGCTTATTTTCTCTCCTCCTGAGGAAAGATTCAATCTGATGAAAAACACTAAATTAGAATGGTGCACCCTTAATTTTCTCCTTTACATCGCATTTCTATGAAGCTGAGGCTTTATTGTCTGTATTGATTTACACTACTCCAGGATGCATATTAGACGTGAAATTTTGCACTCCAGTGTGGGACCAGTAAGATCCTTGATAAACCTCTCATAAAGGTTTTATTGCTCTAGGTAAAATTTGGAATCATATAGATCACTGAACGTCGCGTCGCTCTAAGAGAAGAGCAATAACCACAAGGAACGTCCTGCTGATGACATTTCCTCGGGGGACACCTTTCTGTTTGTTTCAGCGTTGGGACAGTGAGAGAGGGCAAGGTCTGCTTCATCCTACTCCGCCTCAAAATGCGTAGTTTTGACAGGCGACGAGAAATTGTCTCCTGGGGAAGACACCAACCCCCCCAATAGTCGGACTTCCAGAGTGGGACATGCACGCTTTTAGCACGGTCTAGACTTAGATTTGTTAGTCTGGAATTTGCTGCGGAGCACCATAAAGTTCAAAACTTCGGGTTTCTGAAAGAAATCCGAAGTTTTAAACCGAGAACGGGTAAATCTGGTAACTTGTCCCTTTTGTATGCCGACGCTCCGACCATTGGGTTAATTGTCGATTAGCTTTTGGTCCAAGAGTGAATTTGAGAGTAATCCGCATACCCAAGGCTTTCCGAAAGTGAAAAACGTTTTTCCGGCCTCGTTTTCGGCGGAGTAACGCCCTTGTCTACCTATCTGGAGGTCGCTGGTTCGAGCCCCGGCTAGGTAGCTTTTTCGTACCCCATCTAGGGAATGATTTTGTGAGTTTCGTCCTAGTTATAATAGTGTTGTTTTACTGTCCAACGTAATTGGTCACTTGGTGCTTCGTGTGGGCAATTGATAAATAAATAAATAAATGAGTATAATACCAAGAGAAGGGATACCACAAATCCAAAACGACGCGTCGTAACGAGTGCACCAATTACAATCACAAATGATGGCTTGTACTTTGGACGCTGAATGACTGTTCAAATAAATGCGAAAATAATGTTGGGTTGTTGAGGGCTAAAAAATAAAAGGAACATCAATGTCCGGCATTTATGTATTTTTTAAATTATCAATGTCCATGTTTGTGGCATAATTTTTTATTTACATACTGTGGTAGTGACACGGATGTGCTAGGAAATTAAAAGGTTTATTCATTTGCATAAAAATCTGCAAGAAAGAGAAGCTCGTACAAATCACATTTAAACAACTATACGGATTGATTTAATACAAAATACTTTCTCATACAATCCATACTTTATCTGAAAATGGCCATAATCCGAAAAAATGCGACTTGGACTCCGTCATAGCCAGTTCATTTCATGTGCATGAGATATTTTAAAAAGAACAACACACTTTGAGTGAATTTCTCTACTTATAGCCATCCCCGAAAAAAGAAAGAATTCAATATGAGGCACCTATCATCACTTTAATGAAGGAGGCAAACATAATTTCTGGTTATTCCTTCTCATTTGCAAGATTCAAGGCAGATCTATCATCTGCCTATCGATTAATCGGAGAGAATTCCCGGTTTATATCGTATTTGGACTTAGTCATTATTTCCGAGAGAGGAAAAATAGTAATCACTTAGCGAATTGAAACTCCCTGGCATCCGGGATACGGATATTTGAGCAATAATGAATGAGTTCCCTTCAAATTTCCAAATTCACAGTTCAAACATTTATTTAGCAAACAATCACGTAACGAGCTCGAATGCTGGCAAACCTGCTTCCTGATAATGTGAAATCAAGCAGTTTTTAACATTTGATCCTAAAAACCTATGTATTTAATTTAGATTTTGCATTGCAATGATCATTTACATCTATAAATTACTGTCGTTCTGGGATACGGTGAACCGTAGCCGTAAAATGCCGTACTTAGCATAAAATTGAAACGTAGGCATGCAACGTAGAGAAACAATTTTAGACTTGAAATTTCAATAGCTAGGTCACCTTTATCAGAATAAAGATTAGAATTACATCCCTGCTCTTAATTATGCACTAGTCCTCCTTCCATATTTAAACATTTGTATATGTATGCATATAAATTTGGACTGGAATTTTAAAGGCCCGGATTAAAGTTTTGGCTTGGGACAGTCTTTTCAAATGTGGGATTTTCCGGATATTGTTTTAGGTGAAAACCTCTTAGGTTTCACACCAGGTCTCTCCAAAGTTTTGATGTGCGATTCGCCCATTGAAACGTTGGAAGGAGAAACTCGATTATAAATATAATTCCCGAGTGATTATAAAACCCGAGTGATTTTCACAAAAGATTGTTCTGTTTGTTATCATCCCATTCCCGTCTTCCTCCCTACATTTTGTGTTCGATTTTGTATGTGTTGCTCCCATTCCTTATTTTCTATTATTTATTGTCTCCGTTGCTATATGGGCGAATACGTAAACTTAGCTCTTTATGGCTCTTGTCCTATTACATTTTTATCCTCGCCTCTAAATTATTTGTGATCCTTTCCCCATACGTACTACGTCTCTTCAAATTACTCTTCTCTATTTCCTCTTGTCCATTCTTTTTGGACGATGGTGAGTGACAAAAGCTCGAATTCCTTCTCTCGGTGAACGGAGTTGTGGCAAAGAATGATTAAATCCTTAAGTTAATTCACACTCATGTTTTATGTAGTGCTTCCGCTATTTTTGTTATCTATTTTTGTTATTTATTTTTATATTATTAAAAGTATTTATATTTTTATTTATTTATTATTTCGTTCGTTATCTTCACTGTTTCCGTTAATTTCCACTATTTACCGTTTATATTCCTATTTCGTTCTTCTATTATATATATATATATATATATATCATAATCTACAATTCATTTTTTTATAACGCCATTCCAATGTCCTATTTTTTCAATCATACGTAGATACGTAGATTTTTTCAATTATTGTAGATAATTAATTACGTTTCCTTTCTACGACAGCGTAACGAATGGTTTAGGAAATGGGAAAGTCATTTCAAAGAGAAGTCTAGGAAAAGAAGAAAAGTCGTTGGTGTTACCTCAACAAAAAACACCTTTTCCTCTGGTCCTCGTTTTATAATACCACTATTCCAATAAATGTATCCTCACCATTCCTATAGTACTGGTATTTTATCTATTATGCTTATACGTAAACATCCTATTTTCTGTGTAATATAGCGAACATAATAGAATCGAACATTCATCGGGGAGCTTACCAGTAAGAGAACTCGAGACCTACCAGTTGATTACAAACGTATTACACATGTAATTTCACGGTTATATGAGACACTGGTGAAGCGCTATGCGTCGCAAACGTTATTAAGGCTAAATTTATATGAGACTGTTTCAGTACTCTTCAAACTACTGAAAATATAACTGTCCACTGTTAACAAACCTTACTAGAATTATATTATCTGTCTAAAGCTAATACACTACCATGTAAGTCTTCTATTAAGTCACTGGAAAACATTGGAAATTCGAATAACTGGAAAAAGTAATATTTATATTCTTTCATATTACCCTCTAAATAATTATATATGCTAATATTTCATAAATTTTCAAATTCATCCCTATCCGTAAGTATTCTTAACATGTATTGAATATGTAGATTTCAGTCTCCTGCATTAGTTGCGTCGAATTGAGCATGTAACGGTTTCTATTATGAATTTCTTTGCCAATCTAATTACGTATTTTACCGGGATTTAATTTTCCGAACATAAAAAAAGATATACACACGCATAAAAAGAATTAAATAATTATAATTGCAACTGTAATAGTATATAAAATCAATATATTTCTCTTAAGATTCTTTTCTGACTTCATTTTAGAAAAAAACTTATATTTATATTAGTAATCTGTTCCTGCGTATCTTTTTACTCCAAAGATATTTTCATAATTTTGCCGGTAATTCTTAGAAGTTAAATAATATCAGTTGAAATTGGTGATAATAATTTGGCCTTTCCCAATTTCTTGGTTTTATACTCTATTAGATGAATAAATAAATGTGTTTGATCTGTCAAATAAAGAATCCGTGGGTTATTCGCGGTATTTTTCAGTTTGTTATTGACATGTTCAATGTTTCTCGCCATATAATTTGTTCCTGCATGTGTATCCACTCAGCCACATCAGTCTGTTAGCGCCAAGGGACTAGCACCTGACTACATTTTCCAAACCATTCTCGCAGGTGCTGTGGCGGACCCTCGACCGCTTGCCTCACACGAGACTCGGCCGACTGCGAGACTGCAATACCCACGAGGCCCTCCGAGAGCTCTGCGACGACTACTGCCTCACGGAGAATGAGTACTTCTTCGACCGCCATCCTCGCTCCTTCGGGGCCGTGCTCAACTTTTATCGAACGGGAAAGCTCCACCTGGTGGACGACATGTGCGTGCTAGCCTTCGGCGACGACCTCGAGTACTGGGGTGTGGACGAGCTGTACCTGGAGTCGTGCTGCCAGCACCGCTACCACCAACGAAAAGAGCACGTCCACGAGGAGATGAGGAAGGAGGCTGAGTCGCTGCGGCAGCGAGACGAGGAGGACTTCGGCGACGGCAAGTGTGCGCAGTACCAGAAGTGCCTGTGGGATCTGCTGGAGAAGCCCACCACGTCGATCGCTGCAAGGGTGAGTGGTCGGGGTCGCCGGGAGCGTCGTCCAAGCGGGGTCCCCCAACCTCCATTCCGGCCGCTAGCCAACAAACCCTCCCCGCTCGATCGTCCGGGGATGTTGTTGGCGAGCACGCCGTGAGGGGGACCTGACTGAAACCTCGCCCGGCGACTCGATCCATTGATCTCGCAAAACTTAAACGTTAAAAATTCTTTTTTTATATGCTTTTATCACCTTTTTGGAGAGAGAGACCCCTCTCCCACTCTCTTTCTCTCCCCCGTGCAAAAACCAAGGGCCGTTTCACAGCAATCGTCAGACGGCGATCCGCGTCGTAATTTTATTTTTTCTGCGTTGGTTACACCACATTTCACATGGGTTCTGCGCACCTATGCCATCGCGGATATTAAACCGGATACTGGCTCTCCGCCAGGGGGATAGTCCCGTCTCGCGGGGCGTTTAAGTGCACACCCCCCATCATTCAACGGAGGCCTGAAGTTCAATCCATAATAAGGACCATATATTTCCTTTTTATGACCCGTGTGAAACTGGGATACCTGATTCCTTGTCCCTAATTACGAAAGGGATCCTTTATCCCACCTATTGCAGGATCGGGAATATGTCTGTGTGCTATTAAAGGACGCAATGGCACCCATTTCCTTGATTTACAGCGCACTAACATATTTACTGCGTTGAGACGCTAATCATTTGATAACCTATCTCTAATCCCATATATCAAATCATGAAATAACCTTAATACTCAAAATACAGATAAGTTCGTAAAAGCAAACATGAAGATACCGTTTGAGTCATGGAATGTGCATTGTAGTACTGTTCTATGAGTTAAGAGGCGATACATTCAACAAACATTTCCATTTCAATATAATGAGTCCCTACCTGTTAAATGAAATAGGTTACGAGCAAATGTTGAAGTAGAACGCTTAATACTGGTTACTTTTGTTCAAAACCAGAGAATGGTACTAAGTACCCTAATGCAACATTGCCATATCCTGTGTCAAACCTTATCGCCAGAAACGTTTGATTTTCCTTATTAAAAACAGTTCGTATTTGGTCACGGACGACTAAAAAGGAATAGCTAATTAGAATAGGTAATTATTTAAAAAATCCCAGAGAAGTTATATAAACAGAGGTTGTCCTACAAACGAGCAGATATTAATAGCATTTTCAAGATGTCATGGTTAAAAATAAAATCTCTCTAAACGATCCAGACCCTATGACTCTCTATCATTCTTCCATCTCAATCGCCTTAAAAATACGACTATAGACCTTAGATTTTTTTATTTATCGCATCCCATCAACCCTTTCTACTTGAAAGCGTCACCTTCCAATTCATCGATACAAATCTCCTTTCTCTTCTGGATCAAAGTATTTTCTTTCGGATAATCGTGGACTAGGCTCGTTACAACGCTGGAAACGGTTACTCCTACTTTTGTATATAAACACATCTAAATCGCAATTTTACATTGAAAAATAGAGTAATCAAGTTCTTACGCTTAATTCTGTTGTTTTTACACGACACGACTGATTCATATACTGCTTAGAATTTTTTTATTTACAAATAAATCATTCGGAGAAGGCCATTTTTTGTCACCAAAGTTCTGTACATTATAAAGTGAATTTTATTGAAAGATAAAACTAAATGGTACATGGTTTATCAACAATTATTGGAAAAAATAATAGGTTGCCATAATAGTTTAATGTCGGTGTCAGTGTTAAGTGATTTCCAAAATTTAATGTGGGTCACTTAGCGATTCAACGATTCCCTCTGATACATCATACAAATAGCACTCACTCGACAATTCTGCCAGTACCTACCGCGGGAGTAAGGTAATGCCACAAGAATTGCGCATATAAGACGTCGAACGATGCCTCATCATCATTTGAACAGCCGACAGAGAATGAATGACATTGGCGGTTTGTAATGAACGAATAAGAAAATTATATCAACTGTGTAGTCCAAACGAGATTACCTGGAGGATAGACCGCTCTCAATTTAACTAAATGATAAAAACTAATTTTCTCGAATGGTTGGCGTCACAAATGGCATGCTGCTGTAAAAATAAGCCAAAATCAAAAAAGTAACGGCACATAAATAAATGTGTAAATGCTTAAGAGAAAAAAGTGTGTGTTTAGACACTAACGAAATATTTAATACTAAACCTCATTAAGCTTGTGGCCCTTAGTGTACATAATGTTGTACAAATTTTAACTTCAAGGACCTATAATAAAATAATGCCCCGGTTCCATTAAAGATTAATCAAGACAGGAAATATTCCGGTGGAAGAAACATGAAAGAAATAGAATACTTAACACAGGACACAAAACTAATATAGAAACGAAAAATCAGAGAAGTGTTACTAAGGATAGGAATTATATACAGTTTTCCCTTTCAAACGCCCTTTTTTTCAACGAATTATAATAATGTGACTGCAAAAGAAATGAGTGAATAAATTTCCCGGGACAGTCCAGGAAAGCAAAGCTTTTTTTAGTTTAAGTAAGTGGCATGACCCTTAAATATCCACCCTTGTTGTGATCACAGGGCTATAATAACAAAAATGAACAATTTTTTACATTATACTAAGAACCATGGAAGAAATCACGGAAACAGGAAAGTGGTACGAGAAAAGCAAAAATATTTTAAAGGAGCTTTGGGAGGAAGTCCCCAAAGCGGCCTTGGCAGCAGACGCCTTCACCAGAACCCACGCCCAAAAACACCACTAGGTCGCGAAAAGCGCGAGAAAACAGCATAGAAAGAGGAGGAGATGGAAAGAGAAAGGAGGGGGGGAGAAGGAGAGCGAGAAGGGTGAGAGAGGGGGGAGAGGTTAGGTGGGAGCAGGCTGGGGATATTCGTATTGCTGAGGGGAAACGAGACGAGAGACGAAAATAAACAAGAAAACAAACTTCAAAGAGGCGGTTGGGGGAGCTGTTGAAACGGTTGTGGGGGAAGGAAGGAGTAAATAGGGGAATGAGGATGGAAAGTAGGGATTAAGAGGAGACAGCCAATGAGAGCTGTAAAAGGAGATCCAGAGGCCGGTGGGCTTGAGATAGAGGGGGGGGGGGAGACTGGAGGGACGAGGTCGGTTGTGGGGGGAGGAATGAACCGGATAGATCCGTGAAAACTCGGGATCACTGAAAGGAGTTCCGTGTGGTGCGAGTAATCAAGGCAGCCCTCCCTCCCATTCACCCTTCCCCTATCGCCACGCACTTTTTCAAATTTAATTCCAACTCCCATATCTCACACCAGTTTTGAATCGCATTAAGGTCCTTTGA
>WURS02000018.1:5967907-5997168 GCA_011762765.2 Rhinocypha anisoptera
AATCTCCCCCAGGCCGGGTGGCCATCCGCAGCCCCTCCACCAATGCTCTCCCCCCCCCCCCCCCCCTCTTCCCCTTCATTGTCTGCCACTCCTGCCTTTCCCTATCATACTTTCCTTCCATCTGGAAAAAAGCAAAGATCATCCTTATCCCAAAACCCCTCAAAAACCCTTCTGATCCCAAATCCTACCGCCCTATCAGCCTCCTCCCAGTCATAGCAAAAATCCTGGAACGAATCACTCTCCAGCCAATATTAAAAAAAGAAAACCTCATCCGCTATGAACAGATGGGTTTCATTAAACGAACTTCAACTGTCCACCAAATCACCCGTCTCACCGAAATTATCATCCACGGCATCAAAAACCGACTCAGCACCCAGGTAGCTTTCCTCGACTTTGAAAGCGCCTTTGACACAAGGTCTGGATCACGGGACTAATGTACAAACTCTCCCTTCTTCCCATTCCTTCATACCACACCAAATTTCTTCTCTCCTTCTCTACCGTTGTCTCCTTCTTCGTTTTGTACCTGATGATGGCTTAGCAAGCCGAAACACGTTGTACGCAATAAATATTTTGTGGAAAAGTGCATATCTTTATTTATTACTCAAGTTAGCTTCAAAACCAAATCAAATTGCTTTTTTCTGTCTGACAATATCAAAACGTAACACACAAAACACCCATAATTTTTGCTATGTGTACTATCAAAACACTCTTAACTCAGATAAAAATGTCTATTCTTTTTCCCTCTCTACCTTGCTTATCTAAAATCCTATCATCTGACATCTTCAACATTTCTTTATTATCTCTTTATAGTACCAACCTAACTCTTTAATACAAACATCCTACTTTTTTCAGAAATCTTCTCCTATTACTTCCTACTTTACCTAGTACATCACTTCAAAGCACTGTCAATACACATATAGATGCATAAGCAGAGAAATTAAATATCTCAATACACATTTTAAATTATCTTTACTAGAACTCATATCTAGTTTGTCAAGATAAGTTTTCCAAATGACATTTTCAGTTTTCATACCTAGCCAGAAATATATAAATGTGAGTAATCTGTAAAACAAAAGCTGTGTAACTAAATAATTTCAAACATCCAGACTATTTAATTAATTGTTACAAAAAACAAAAATGTGGGCTTTATATTCAGTATTTTTAAGAAAGTTAATTCTTTTTTAAATCAATTATTTGTTGTCTCTGCATGATTGAGGACAAACTCTTAGTAATGTGATTATTCAATTTAATTCCTAATCCAAACAACTTCTTTAAAATGTACAGGAGCAACCAAAAATACTGTCAAATAGTTGATTGACACTAAACTTATATAACAATTGGTCATCCCAAATGACAGATCAAAGATAACATGTTTTAATGTAGTTATTCTAACAGTTGTATGTCTTCTCCAGGGTGCAACTTGGTCCTCCTGAGGGCCAATGGCTTTCTATTGCAAATTATATTTGGACCTTTTCCTCCATGGCCAAGATGAAGTGGTATGGTTTTAAAAGATTTAGTTAAAATTCAGTAAGTTTCTTAGGACTTCCTTAGACACAGTATTCCATTAAAAGGCAGTCATTAGTCAATAGCTCTAGATACTATATTTTAGATGTATTATAAGAAATCTCATAGACTTGTACTATCTGCCTCAGGTATGATATATTAGACATTTTTTTATTTTTTATACAGTTACGTAAGCTAAATAGTATAGTACATGTTACCTGCCATTAAGTAAATGTTATGGACAATAAAAACATTCAATTATTGATCAGGTAGTCATGTTATTAATGAAATACATGCATATGTATAAATAAGTACAAACGTACAAAAATATGCATGTAAAATGAGAAAAAAATCTTCAATGATGTAAATTTTAGTGATCACTTCAGCTGATTAAGAATTATTCCATGTAAAGATGTTGAAAATAGTAGAGTCACAATTTAATAATATGACAAATGTGACATGCTTAATCAAAGTGCTGACCACAGTTTTTAAGACTTATCCTTAATCAATCATTGACTGGGAAGACATTTATGTTTGCATGGTAAGACTTATTCAAACTGCTAATATCCTATCAAACATTAGAAATAATATGTGACATTATTTTCTTTTAGCAATTTATTGTGGTGACTGGAATAGAGAAGCTTACATTAGTGTTCTGAGTAATAATATGAATTATATTGCAGCCTTCAATGTTCAATTTTTGCTTGGCCCAGTAGGATGTGTGATAATGTCAGCCCATTGTTTCCAGTCTGTTATAACACCACCCTCTAATACGCCTGGAAAAAAATAACCCCAGCTGATTTTTTTCAATTTTACCAATACCACTTCCCCATGCCTATACTTTTTCCTTACACTCACCTAAACACAAAACCTTTCAACTTGTTTTTTTATTGTCTCAAGGGCCCACAAATTAAGTCTACCCCCATTTTCTTCTATTCTTTCTCTCTCTCTCCCCTTCTCTTCTTTTCATTCTCCTTCCAGCTCCACTCCTACCTCCAGATAACAACAACGAGTGAGCTAGTCCACAGGTCAGTCAGCTCCGAGGACAGAGAGAAAGAGAAAGAGAGAGACATATTTATCAGTAGCTTTCAATAGAGGTGCACGGGTTATGCATTTAGTTCCTGCTGAGTCACTCGCAGTTTCCCCCATCCTCAAGTGTGCTATGCAACCTCTTTTTTAACTGCTCACTCCTAAACCATGCATACCAATTAATCTGCTTCCTTCATATTCACTCCATAAGCCATAAGCATTCGGGGCTGGTTCTAACCCAATCAAGTACATCCATAATTACTTCAGATTCCAAGAAAAAATCCTTGGAACAATAAATAGTTTGACAGGAATGATTAAGGCAAATTAAAATCATCAATTAAGCAAGCAATATCCTATCCTAAAGGTAAATAAATTATGGGGGACAAAGATATACATATAAAAAACATTACATGAACACATGCATGAAAATCACAATGATATGGATAAAATCAACTTACAACATATTTATTTTGGTCACTTCTTAACAATTAATGCAGACAGTAGAAAATCCCTTTGATAGATAACCATGAATGCTGAAACACATGCTTGTTTTAATGCGGCAGTAGTAGTAAGTTTGATGTGGCAGTAGCCATAATGTAGCAGCTCAGTCTAGAAAAACTTGCAAAAATACAAGAAAAAACATTACTAAAGTTATATCCAATAAATTTTGCATTAAAAATAATTTTGTGAGAATTGAAAATTGATAAATCAATATATTTTATAGACCTTGTGGTGTCTTAATGTTGGAAAACAGTGAAAAGACAAATGGATCAAAAAGAAAACAGGAATGAAAAAAAGATAACTGTGTAAATTGTGCACCATTAAAAGATATACTGCATTCCGTGATTAAATTATGATTAGTAAGAATTATAGCAAAAATACAATAGTACATAACATATTACTTAAATAATTGAGGCATAATTTTCAGATATATTTCATATGAAACAATATATGACAAAGATATAGGAGCAAAAAATATTAGTTGAATTAATTTTAGGGACAAACTCACATTATAAGAATTATAATGAAAAACCATAATCTCAATCGTACACGTACTAGGTTTTTATTTATTCACATTTCCTAACAAAGCAAATAACTCAGGCCTTGCATTCATACAAACCAACCATACTGACTACCATTGAGACCAGCCCTGCCCATATACCACAAACCTCTCCTATCCATTCAATCCTCCTGGCCAAAAGCATCTTTCCAAAGGAGAGCCAGACAAGTGCACAATGGATGGTGGAGCGCCAAGATGCATGCACCAGCAAATACCTCTGATGATGCAGAATCTTATTTTGTTTAACAACATCCCAGCCTATTTAGATGCATGTGCTCGTCTTCTGGGCCAGGAAACAAATGACTAAGGAAGCACACAACTGAATGAATGAAATTTGAAGAAATATTTTTTTTTGTTTTATGCAGCATTGAAATAGAGCTGTTTTTTCTTAGATAATTATTACACCCTTTTTGTCTTGTGGTAGATATTTTATTATGAACTCTATTCCGCAAAAGGCAGATTTACAACGAAGCAAGCATGAAGGATATGTAAAATATAGTGACTTGTAAACTTTTTAAATTATAATATGCAACTGCTTCCTCTTTTGCTCATTTGAATATTTCCTGCTGCTGCTATTGTTGGTCTCGGTAAACATATTTCATCATATTAGTCATCAGTTTTCCTGTTTTCATCCAGTTCACCATTCTTAATATTTCCATGTTAATATTATATATTAAAACAATACTCATAATTTAATTCCTTCATTTTACTCTAAGTTCTGTCATTCTTTATAACCACACTGTAATTGCATGCCAGCAACAATGATTTATATTCTCATTGGATTACTTATCATTAATTCATTATTACATTACCATGAGCATCTCCTACATAGAAGAAAAGTCTACCATGTTTAGATATAACCACTTTGGTTTAGCAGGATGTCAGGGCAAAATCGCATCAAGGAAATTCTGTTCATTAAATTTCTAAGGATTTTTCTCATACCACAACATAAAAGAAATTTTAAATTATAAATTCATTTCAAAAGTCTTTTCAATAGAAGATGTCGATTTTTATCAAATTTCAAAAGTAATAAGTCAAGACTTCCGTCTAAAAATGTAGACGTAAGAAAGTTTCTACTGTGTAGCAAAGCAATTCATGGTAATATTTATATAAATACTAGTAAATAGCAAGGTATTGTTTCAAAGTCACCAAACAGTCACTATTTAAAAGATGTAATTTGCATTACAAAAAAAAATTGGCATTTTTACTTAATAGTTTATCATTCAACTTTCACCACCAAAAGCATCTGGTTCAAATACACAAGCTTTCTCAATAATATAGACACTTTATCACTCCATATCATGTGTACCATAATGAAAATATAAAAACATTATCTTAGGAAAATTGGCAAGTACCAGTTAATAAAATGCAAAGCAAAAGTGCATTGTTACATTAAATATAAGCAATATACAAATATTGGTAATAGTATACAAAATGGATAAGAAAATCAGTTCTTTTCCCTGTATTACCTGCAGACTTGTAGTACACAATGGAACTCCAAAAATCACAGATTGGATTTATTTTCAGCTCCCCAGAGCAATCTCCTAGATTTATAAACAGTACTTTTCCATTAGTAATAAATGCACTATCCATTAAAAATGTTTACTTCAGCATCCATTCGACTGCTTATTAATGTATTGCCTTATCATACCCTGGAAATTTGTGATGTAGTGTTTCAAAGCATGTTTTAATTATCTAACCCAATTTAGGAACATAAATTATGCATAAGAGATAGAGAGGCAAGGGAATCAAAAACCTAAATCAGAGATAGACCTGAGAGATCAATGCAAATTCCCAAATATTAATGCCCCCATTTTAATGCATTGTTATCAAATTCCTGGTCCTACAAACATTATAAAAAAGGTTGATATCTGAAATGATATTGTTATAAATTTGTCAGACATAAAATTCACCAAAAATAATCCAATTTAATAAATTATTGCAAACTATCAACAAGGCAATAAAAAATACTTTGTAAGATCATTCTATATTTGTTTACTAAATAAAATAGTATATAAGAAGCAAAAACCACCGTTGAGAAAGTATATTATAGTATCAAGCTAAATAAATGTTGTGTTAGTTATTTGAATCACTATAAAATGCAAGTCATCTTTTATACATAAATATTAAGAATACTACTATAATTTTTGAGCTGAGTACCATTAATTACAATTTAATGTGACAGGCATATTTTATAGGGGAGCTAATAAATATATATAACCGACACTTAACTAAACATCTACATTTTTCTATGATCATTACCCTTAAATATTAATTAAATTCCATTGTATTTTTCTATATTAATTCATTTTTTTGTCATTCAGCATTTATTTATTGATTTAAAAACTATATTCTAAGAGTGCAAATTGGTACTGAAGGTATTCTGATACTCCACTGCATTAATATGCCTTGCACTAACAAAGCTCCAGTGGAGAACCAGAAGGCCACCACATTATTAAATAAAGCAGAATATTATATCAAGATTTGAGTATATTATAACTTATGGATAAGTACATGGAATTTATGTCATCAGTAATAAATATCTGTTAAAACTTCAATAATATTACATCTGACATTAGATTGACTATATTTGTAACTTACATGTACACTGATGCAATGACAACCCTGAGCTAATGCTTTGTTGGTGGCAGGAAGCCTGTTGTAGTTAATTGTTACTTACTGCTTGAGTCATCTTTACTTAGTTTTGTTTTACCATGCCCAATCACAATAATATGAGATGATTTTTCAGTCTTCAACAATGGCTCATCCAAAAATATATGCATTAGTTGAAATGAGATGAAAAATCATTCTCATATACTCACAATACTACTAATGGATGCCCACCAGACTGAACCCATTCAAACATTCGAAAAATTAACGCCTCTCCTGAAATTTTTCAATTCAAGTGAGGAATCAGTTGCACCATGTAGGTGAAGGAGGTAGCATCATAAGTCATCTCTGTTCCCATCCCTCTCACTCCAACCCTCTCTGCCATCCCATTCATCACTCTCTTGCCTCAACACAAAAAAACCATCCCTCCCAACCCTACCCACGCCCATCAAACCTTCCCCATCTGACATCATCCTTGCAGGTGCTGCTGGGGCCAATCCTGGGGGTGAGAGGGGCTTGAATCCGACAGCATCACTCACAGCCTCGGCCACAGCAGCTGGCGTGGCAGGTATGGCTGGGATGGCAGGAGCAGCGGTGGCTGCTGGGGCAGGAGGGGGCACTGGGGGCATGATGGGTGGGGGTAGGGGGGCAAGCGGTGGAGGAACCACCACCATCCGCCCCACCCCTGTGTCTGCAGCAGCTGCCATTGCACCATCATCAACCATGGTCACGGCCGCCCCATCAGCCTCGTCACCGCCACCCGCAGCCACAACCCCTCGGACTCGAAGGCGGGAGAAGAGACAAGAACAGAAGGAGGAGGAGGAGGAAGAGGAGGAAGAGGGGGATGATGATGATGATGGCACGAGGACACATCTGCTCAACCTGGCGAGGAAACAAAGACAGCAGCAGCAGAAACAGCAGAAGGCTCAGCAGAAGCAGACACAAGAGACTCAGACAATGGTGACGGGGAATGGGAGTTCTCCCATGGCTAGATCGCCACCAGGACTCCAGACTCCGGTAAGTAGTCAGTCGAGTTAGGAGATAGGAACAAAATGAATTCTTTAATTACTTTTAACAGTAATGTGAGGCATGTCAAATCTTTAAAATTCATGTGCTAGGAATTTTTTATGATGATGGATGTTATTACAAGAGTGGTGTACTTGTACTGTTGTTGTGAGCATCACGACTGAGGTTATGCAATCAAAGTTGCATTGAATCATGCCATTATAATTTTAGTGCACACATTTACTCTCTGCATAAAAATACCAGAGGCAGTATGGACCCCCTGAGCTTGACAATTTGGGAGCAAAAAACAAGTAATGTTGTTGCATTTGATAATAAATATTTTTGAAGAATATGTCAGATGTCTACAAATTATAAATGTTTTATCCATGTTGTACAATGTGTTTCTAGTTTAATGCATTAATTCACAGGTTCTCCATTCTCAAACTTCTAACAACTGAATTAATCCAAAACTATTGCTATTAATATTGTCACGGTACAAAAATATGGATGGGAAACCCATTCGCTACTTAAGACAGTAATGCCACACAAACATATAGTCATTGTCACATTGCTTATATTTGCCATTGGCTGATGATGAAATACCTCTATCCAACCTAAGGTTACAAATCCATTTTTTCAACTACAACAACCGCATGAAAATAAATGTCATCACTGAATAACCTCAGGAATATATGTGCTTGTGAATACAGCGTTGCTGTATGTGCGTCCATGACCAAAGTATTCCTATACATGCATATTGGAAATACTTACATTTGGATGTAAAAGGAATTCATGTTATTCATGCCAATAAAACTTTAACAATACAGCTTGAATACATAGATATTCCTCCCTGCTTGTCTAGATGTCATTATAAATTCAGTCAACTAATGGAAACAATTTTCAAAATATAATCCTATTCTTCTTCTACTGAGGATGTATTCTTGGTGCATACTCCACAAATTGAAGCAACTTGTCCCAAGAGATTATATTTCTGCAATCATAATAATATAGATGTGACCTAGTATTATCCCATTTATGATCAACAATGATATAATTTGTTGAAGAGAATATAGCACTACAATTGGGAGAAGAAATATACACAAGCAGAGACACCATAAAAAAA
The DNA here is from genome assembly GCA_011762765.2 of Rhinocypha anisoptera. Lineage (NCBI taxonomy): Eukaryota > Metazoa > Arthropoda > Insecta > Odonata > Chlorocyphidae > Rhinocypha > Rhinocypha anisoptera. Next base: position 5,976,238 of record WURS02000018.1, read on the forward strand.
AAAGTCATAGAAATGGAAGTACAACTAAGCAACAGTGTCAGGTGTGAAAACATCTAATATCAAATATCTAAGAATATAATGAAAATCATTAAATGAGATGGCTAAAATTGAGGAATTTCTGTACATTTTTTTATTATGGAAACTTAAGTATCACTAGCATGATCACAAGATAGTAATATATTTCCAATAAAATGACAAAAAAGAATTTTAAATATACATATTGCTTCAAAATAAAATCCTGGAAGGTGTAAACATTATTAAACTGTGTTAGCTACTGAACATTCATTAAGCAGTCATAATGGCAGAAGCATGGCAGAATTTCCTGTTAAAATGATTAACAAGAAATTTAGAGTTTGATTATGACATCAAAAATCACAAAATTTTACATACAACTCCAGCTTTTTATGGAATAATTAGATGTAAATTGTTTTTTTATAAACTAAGTATGGTTATTAATCCTCCATCCATAGCCATATGGCAGTCTCATAAATGTTATGAAGAAGGTATACATATTTATGGCTACAGTATGGAAATACTCAAAAAACATTGAAAAATAACCCTGAAGATTTTTTTAGTAAAATATATATGTTAAAACAATGTTTTCTTCTCAATTTGTACAAGATGACAGGATTGTGAATATTTACAATGAAACAGTTTTTACTTCCAAGAACATCATATGACATGCAATTCTCGCCCGGCTTCGGATATCTACACAAGTATTTTTAACATTCATGATATTGCAATTAGGACTGGCTTTACTACTGGGTGGTGCAATGTTGAAAGCTGGAGCCCACAATTGTATACTATGCAGCAAAAGGCCTTGCACTAACATCAAAAACTTAAAACTAACAATATATAACACCTTCATTATGATTAATGTTCAGAATAAGTCAAAATGATACATTTTCTTGATTCACAACTGTAGTTTATCAGACATTGACACATTTTGCTGCTACTTACAAACTGGAAGTTCAACTGACTTGGTACTTACATACTTGAAGTTCAACATACAGATGGAAACCTTCTATCAAATCCCAGGAGACTTAGCATTTTTTCATTTATGTTATTTTTTCCAATTATTCTAGCTATGATTTTTTCTTCCATAAGCATCCACTACCTAATAGGTAGAGTCCTTTGAGTACCTAATGCTGCATTATTCAATATCGATTTATAATTTCATAAGACTTGCATAGCCTACATCAATTATTTACATCCTTACTATAATTAAATATTAAATATTCTACCATGAAGCTCCATAAGAAACAATAAAGTCTCAATAATTATCTAATTTATAAAACTACAAAAGGACTTGGATTACATGAACAAATATTTAAAATAAATTCAGTCAAGATAATTTTAGCAAAACGGATAAAAGCAATAAGTACACAGAATAAAAATATATATAATTGGAGTGGAAATTTTGTAAAGCCTTTTGGTAATAACAGTAATTGAAATTGATTTCATAATGAAATAATTTACCAATTTTACTACTGACTAATTTAAATTTTAAAAAGAATGTTATGGATAAAACCTAATATTCTGTATTGAAACTAAATTTGAACACATAAAAATAACTAAACTAAACAGTATCATGTCATCTTATCACTGCAATAAAATTTTAATTTATGTAGAAAACATTAATTTTTTCTACATGGGAAATTATTTTGTTTCTGAAAATACCTATAATCAGGTAATACCAATTTTATAACAAAATTAAACTAAATAAAATTTGCAATAATCACAATAAATTTCTAAACGAAAATCCTGTCTAAGAACATTAAAATAATTGTTCAGTTTCAATATTTTAATATCAAACATTTGATTAGTAGCAATTCTATTCTAATGAAGACAAATCATACTTTCTCATTTCAATGTCTGTGGCAAGTCTGCATATTCCAAGTCTAAGTCTAATGTGGTAAGTTAAACTGTTAACTTCATTTTATTGCAAATTTAGACCCTTAGATAACTCCGGCAGAGTTAATAATTTCTTGAAATTTGGAAACACGAAAGATAGATTTTAATAAATGATATATCAAGCCTGAAAGCTAATATACTTATTCCTACAATCTTGAAGTATTTAACACATTCACAAATCAGTCAATTTGAATTATTCATCACTGTTAATAATTGGCAGAAGAAAACTTTGACAGCCATATTGAATTAATTAACTGTCAAACTATTTTTTCTAAAATTTTGCTAATACAGCATTAAGAATATCTAACATTTACTCTCTTTTAATATTAACAACAACAACCTCTTCTTCAGCAATCCTCTCTTCTCAGCCACCAGTAACTTCAATATATATCTTCCTAAAGCCTTCTTGAAAAAAACTCTCTTCTATCTACACACATCTATTTCTTCTCTTTGTAGGAGGACAGCAAAAAAGACAAGAAAAGTGAGAAAAGTGACGAATTGCCTAGTGAGTTCGAATGTTGCTTTTGCACCTCGAAGGTAGTATTGCGTCTTTATTCCCTTTTTCCGATTTGTAGCCCTAGAAAGTTACTCTGTCACTGTAAATTAGTAGTGTGAAAAGAGTAGTGCGATTTCTTTGCCCGTAGTGCTGATTGTGCTCTCTGGCTGTTAAAAGAAGGATGGAGGCACCACCCAAACTTCACACTGCTTCACGAGCAAAAGGGTACAAGAGCCACAAATACTGAGCCAAATGATGCCTTCCTTTTCAAAAAGACAACAACATGACTAAACGAAGCATGGAGATGTTTGCGTAATTACCATTTCATAAACATTCCTTCTCTAAAAGGCCAAAAGGGATACCACATCACAAAACATTATTGAGTTTAAAAAGGCTAACAAAATATTTTGCTTCATCACATTCTTAACACTGTGCATAGTGCATAAATAGTTTGATACTGCTTTCAATTCTCATCAATACATTCAAGATAACAAAGGTAAATAAGCTCTTAACATAGCAGTATAATACACAGAATGGTAAGTACTTAATTAACACACACTACCTTTAAAATTTAGACTAAGCTATCTTAGCAACATTTTATAGGAATCTAATGAAAACAAGTAACTTATAACACATATTAAAAATTGAATATAGGAAAGAAGAAACTAATCAAATATATGGTGAAATGTTGGTAACAACTATTCAATGAAGGCTTCTTTTAGGAATCAGGTTTCCAATGATAATGATGGATTGAAATGAGTTAACAGAATAATAGTGTATACTGAACCATTTTAAACAATAAATTCTATGTGATATCTCTTCATTAAAATGCCTATATTCAAAGGTGAACCTTTTTAGGAAAGACCATGTTATTACAATTGATATTTTAATAAATTTCAGGGTAACTATATATACTAGGGCACTATAATGATATGACCACTAACACCTTTACAATTAACACCAATTGTAAGCATTAATGGTAACTATTATTTTAACATTCAGATAATTTCATTATTGAAACATTACTCACTTGATTTAACACTTATAATATAGGTTAAGGATAAAAAATTACATATAATTTGTCATTAATTAATAATACATATAAATATTCTTTTACAAGAATTCAGAGTTTTAGTAAACACTAGAAAGTGAAAAGTTCAGGACAAAACATTAATTTGTTTAACTGATGCAGCTCTGGGTACCATGTGCAATTCATAGCTAATTCTAATAAAATAGCAGGTTTATAAAGTGTACCCTGTTAGTTAAAGCAACTAAGGCATCTCTTGAATGTGTTGACATACAACCCATTAAGTGACGCAATCAATTTAAGTCTTATTTAAGGCTTCTGTCATGCAACTATATGCTATAGTAGGAATTTAAGATCACTCTTGTACCCGAATACTGCTCCTGGCAGCCAAACTTACACTTCAAAAACTTTGGAGGCATACTGCCTTAGATTTTCCAGTTTCTAATTTTTCAGAATGCAGTTTTTGAACTTATTACTTATTAGGTAGGCTTTCAGATCTTAGCATGTTTATTTACATAAAGCAAATGCGCACCATCAACAAAATGACTTCTTTGTCTGCACGATAGTTGTGACTCCAATGATTTAATGTATTGCACTTATGCAAAAATAAAGCTTTATTTCAATTTTCACCCACATCAATGACAGAAACTTTGGAACTAAATTCTAGTTAAATGTTTGGAGTCAGTTTTACCTATTCTTCATGGGTGATATTAAATTTTATTACAATATCACAAACATCAGTAAGTGAAGTACCTTCCATTTGCATAATATTCATTATAAATTAAATGACAATATTCTATACCTACTTCTTTTCTCATATTTGATTTTAAGGCAAATAATTAGAATAAATATTAGGAATTGAATATTATCCTCCAGAATTTATCAAGTTAATAATAGCATGCTATACTTCACATAAGTTAAATATTCCCTCATCTGAAACCAAGAACTGACAGTGCCATTAAAAACCTACTTTGGTTCTACTCTGCTGACTTGAGAAAATCTAAAAATTTTGCCAGAAAATCAGTGATTTGCCTGTCTATTTTGAGAACTTGGATTACTGACAATCTGAATTAACCTAACTCTCTATTATTTTTTATATGCTAGAAACTTTAGTAATGTCATATTCTATTCCAGGAAGAATGCCCTATCACAAAAAACATATGCTGCTTAGTATAAGATTTATGCATGCTTAAAACTGCATGTGTGCTTTTTTGGTGAATGAGGTCTGCATACTGCTTGCTGACATTTTGGAATGGTAGCTATTCCACATAAATGATAATCAGTGATTCTGAATGCTTATATTGGCTATCATATAAACAAAAACTCATGTGAACCTGTCATTTAAAACCAACATCTATCCTTTTCTCTCATTAACCTATCAAATCTCCTCTCTATATGAATTTTAATCTACCTATTAAATTATATTCTATTTCTTATTTCTCATTTAAAAAAACAAATGGTTTTTAGGTGCAAAGTGTTTCATGGACTCAAAATGAAGTTCTGGAGATGACTATGAGCATATTTTTACCAATTATTGCTAATGGTATCATTAAAATTCATCTTATCAGGTATTTATATATAATAAAAGGTTCTGCATTATTTTTTTATAATAAATCCTAACAGAAGTACAAAATCTTCTAACAAGCTACAATGAGATCACAGTTAAATATGGTACTAGCAATGGTATAAAATTAAGACTCTACTTTATTACATTTTCAAAGTTTTCTCAGGCTGAAGAAAAAATATTATGTTCAACACATCAGTTCTTAGGTAATCTTTAATTATTTCATAATCATTGGAATTTAATAAGTTTTAGATTAATGTGAGTATATTATCAGAAAAAGATTTTATATTTTTACTGATACAAAACTATCTTTTACTGTATTTTTCTTTATACCAACTCCTTTGGTGCTACTATGAAACTTCATAGAAACGTAGAATATGATTATAAAGGTAGCATCATTTTACTGGCATACTTTAGTTATGAGGAATTACATCCAATACAACCATCATACACTCTTAAGGTAATGAGGAACTATGTAATTGGATCATGAGGTAATGCAAAATAACTATGCAAAATCATTCAAAAAACTTCAATTGGTAATTATGATTCAAATTTGTGGATATTGTGCAAGCCATTCAGTTACACGTTTTCCTAACTGATTTCCTTGGAAAAAAGAAATGTCTTAGTGTAAGATCATATATCATGATGAAAGAATAAGATTAAGCACATATATCTACATTTTAGTATTATCCCGTGCTATAGTCATGGAATCTCATCTTCTTTACAAGGATCAAAGACAACTTATTCCTAGCAACAAGTATCCTATGAATAAAATATGTATTCAATTGTATATTAGGAATAAGGCCAAAAATGAAGTTAGTGCAATATTTAACCAGTAAAGCAATGTAATAATTATGTATCAGGAGATATCAATAAATAAGTTATTCATGTCTATTCGGAACCTAATAGGTTTTTCTACCAATAATGAAGATTATAACACAGAAAAGAATATGGATATATAGCATGATGTACACAAATTGTGTTGGGACCATACAATTGAATGTGTATTATTACACAATTATATGAGAATGGCAAGCATACATTCCGTGGAAGAATTGAAAATTATATAAACAAAATTTAGTGTGGAGTGGGTGATTTTAATAAATCTTTGGCTTCTTATAAATCAAAGCAATTAATGGAATTCTTGGAAGAAAGCACTTCTCTGTTAGCCATATATAACCTGTCTAAATTCAAATTATTAGAATTTATGACTGTAAAATTTAGTGACAGGTCATGCAGTAGTGTAGTGATAGTGGTAAAGAAGTATTAATGAAGGAATGTGCTATTCAAATAAATTTTTTATAAGTTATGTGATCACATTTTAAATTTAGATCATATGATATGATTACAGGATAACCCAAAATGACTATTCGACATGTATAAGATTGAAAAGGGACTGTGTTTCACATATTCATTTCTTGCAACCCCTGCTGGCAACAAAAACTTGACATTTCATTTTTTGAAGAAGGCTTGAGAAGCGCACCTTAATGCTTGTATGATAAGTAGGTCTTAATATGTTTTTATCACAACTAAAAAGGGTGTACATTTTGAAAGTGAAGTGATCCATATATTTGGTCTTTCCCTCAATGGAACATGCTTTACATACCAAATAAGAATATGTATGCATCCATAGTGAAAAAATGTATGAATGAAAAAAAGAGAAAAATCCAATTAAATAATGGTGTCACACTATTCTAGAAACAAAACTCAACCAATTTAGTTATCTTTTCTAAAGTTTTATATGTAATAATTTGTAAATAATTGTATAGAAAACAGATATGGGACTTTTAGGATAAGTTAACTTACATTATGCTAAGTAAAACTTTCACCCAACCAAAATTACATATGAATAGTCCCACCTAATAAATGAAAAATACAGGAGGGAGAATGAAGCAAGAAGGGTTCCAGTGAATTGACCTCAGAAGTGGTGCTGTTACAGTTACTGTTACAGTTACAGAATAAAGAGAGCAGAGAATTCACTAACACAAGGTGTTTCTAAAGTTTTTCCAAAAAGTAAATATTCAATTAGAAGTGCTGCCTTTCAGCCAGGAAATGTCACAGCATTTAATGTTTCAAAGAAAATAAAACCAGAAAAATATTTAAGTTACCTTAGCAATTTTTTCTTATGACTGACAAGAAATATTAGGAAAGTTAGTAAAATGTGGCAACTGAACTGTGAGTAATTCATAATTTAAGATTCTCTGGTTAAAATAGGGCCAGGTGACACCCTGGATGCATGAAAAAATTAAGTATCTCGAGAAAACAGAATGAAGAAATTGCACATTTTCACCAATTATAGCCATACAATACTGGTTTTATCATCATCATATAATATATATCTAATCACATTAGATGTACAATCTACACATTATAGAACTTCACTAAATTTATAAATTATTATTAACAACAGGTATCAATGGCACAGGATAGGAAGTGAGTATCAATAATAGAAAAGCACATTTTTACAACACAACAGAACAACAGTTTTTACTCACTTCTTTGTAAAGTAATTGGCCCTGTTTAGTTCACTTGGTACTAACAAAACTAATGCCTTCTTTATTTGAGTAACTAGTAGTTATTCACAAGAAAAGTAAATTTTAAAACCAAAATAATAAACACATGTGCTCTTATTGGTGAAAATAGCAGGACAACATATGAAGAAAGGATGAATTCTTTAGATTCAACCTTGTCTAATGGTTTCACAATATTCTGATTAGGCTACCTTAGAGGAAATGGCTACACAAACAGTCTGTATAGACATTTTACACATTTGTGTAGCCACTTGCCCTAGGCTAATTACTTCCTATACAACCCACTCATACAGTAATATTTCATTTATTTCAAAATGCTGTAAAGATAAAATTTTCTTTATTCATGAGTTTCTTCAGAATTTTCGATTTGTGCAAATGATGCTTTTCTTAGGAACACGCCTCACCCATTATTATATTTCACTAATCAATTATACCTCATTTATATAATTAAGTAATATGAGTAACATAACTATGTATATAATATATGTACATATGTACCTGTACATAATCATAGGATGTCTAACATCATCTCATAAGTTGAGAATAAAGCTAATAAACAGTTTAATTATCTTCTAGATATAAGTATTTTTCAATTTCATTTCAACTACATTCATTTTTCAATTAATATATACTACTCTGAAGAGTAAAGAACTCAAACATAAAGGGATACCATCTGACAAACAAAGCACTCTGAAACAATTCTTTTGTAAATACTAAAGCCAAATAATTTCAAAGATTCATTATTTAACAATGGGTATTACTCATATGAAGATACAAACCCATTATACCCAGAAGGCTTTATGTTGCAGGAAAAGAATGCAATGGTTGGAAATTGGCCATATGGCAAAAATACTGTTAAAAAGAAAAATATGACTGTACCAAATGGGACTACTCCACACTACTAATAAGCCCAATCAATACTAAAATCTAACCAGAACATGGATACTTAACATTAATGTTCTAATGTGACACAATCATCATTTTTAAAACAAGAAACATTACAGTCACAAGTATAACAGGGAAAGTTGAGAACATTTCTTTTAAAATGTCTTACTTCTTTTGAATGTGCAACTCACAGAACTAAACCACTAATATGCTTAAATCTTTGCAGCATTATATTAATAAAGTATATAATATTTCCATATGACTCGGGACCTTCAGTGGTCATGGTTACCTATGTCTGCTTATGGCTAAAACATGATAAAATTATTTGTGTTCTATTACTAAATCTAGCAACTTGACCTTTTTTTGGGTGATGATTGATTATGCATGACTTAAACTTTTTAATGGTTAACACATGAATAATTCTTCAACCTTTATTGATTAAACTAAGGTTATAGCTTAATATAGAGCATAGCCCATTATTTCAAACCAATGAATATAAATACTATTTCTTATCACCACAAAGAAATAGGCAATCAAAAGATAATAAAATATGGATAGCACCAATTTTTTTCATAGGCATTGCAGGGAATTAGTAATTTTAATAAAACTATAATATTTATTCCCAACTTCAGGAGGAAATTCAAAATTTGCATTTCAATTAACTATTCAATTTTTCAAATGAAATTATTATTACCAAGTTGAAATAAAAACTATTATAATGGAATCTCACTGAACTATATTCCTAATACATCTCAATGAGTAATAAAAGATGCTATTTGAAATGAACAAATTGTAATTATATCTACAGAAAATCATCAACCCAGTGAGAACTAATGAAAAGTATGAAAATTATTTACGTAAATGAATTCAAAAAATATAATTATAATGGAGACGATTTTTTTGCTACATTAGTAAACTGATAAATTTTTGGTCAAGTACCTTTTTTGATAATCACTGTTAATTTATCCAGCGTCTAATAGGAATTTTTCCCATTGCCACACTAAAATCTCAGAGTAGTTTAATGTATTCATTAATCAAATTGATGCTTGTATTTCATATCAAAGATCATTCATTATCTCATGGATATCCAAAGAAGAATTATCAAACCTTATGCTATGAATGCTTACTTTTACCTATGGCAAATTTGATATTTATCACTACATTGCATTGCTTCTGCTCTAAAACTATGACATATATAACAACTTTACATGAATGCTTCAATGCTTTTCTTTTATTATATTCAACATATGCCTATGTTTTCATCTGCTGATTTTTATCTTAGAAACATGGCACTATCACACTATATAAAACCCCTCACAAACTAAAATACAGCTTCCAGATGCAAATATAATTAATGAACACATTATTAATAAAACCTTACTGCATATGCATTATTAAAACCATCTAATGTATTTACATTTTTTGTTTCACTGCCTTAAATTATGTTTATAGAGTAAAATCCCATCACTAATAATTTACAACTGCTTACTTTAATACATACCTTGTGTACAGTGTCATAAATAAAAAACCAAACCCTTTACTAACTTTGTATTTTCATGCAGAGATTTATAAAAGAAAAAGAATTTAAGTTTTTTTAAAAATGAAAGCTGTCAGGTAAACAAACTTTAAAAAGTGACTGACTGACAATATCTCCACCGATTAATCAACCCATTGGCAACAATGCATTGCAGGAGGATGGTGCGGTTGATGATGAAATGGTGGCACAGGAGAGAGGAGGAGGAGGAGGAGGGGAAAGGAGGAGGCTCACAGGTGGAGAGACAGGTGCTGCCAAAGGGCAAAATGAGACCCCTCTCAAATGACTCTCTCCCTCTCTCTATCTCGCCAACCCGAAAAAAAATGTTGTGACTTTTGAGGAGTGTGATTGTGACAGTTGATGGCACTGACTTCATTGACTTGCTTATTTTAATTGTGAGGTGAGGGTGTGTCTTCACATTTGAGAAAGGAGGAGGTGAGTGAGACAATCCATAAAAGCAGAAATTCCCAAAGCAAGTGATTGTATTACCTTAGAAACAAAAAGCACAGATTGTAAGTACTTTTCTGATAGAGGATAAATATATATATGTATCTATAAACATATATAAATGGGTAAACTTCCCTTTTAAAATAATTGGTCTCCAATAACTAACTTCCAAATGATTTTCATATAGAGAGGAGTTCCTTAACACCCCCATTTCTACCCATCCTTTGTCACCATTCAATGCAATATTGAAAATCATTCCATTTGTCTTAAAATGACTTCATGAAACTTTTGAATTTCCAAAACAGCATGCAGAATAGCAGACTGCAAATTCTCAAGAGTTTATAAACTGCATCTAGAGTAGTTTACACAATGGCATCACCCTTTCCTTCAACTCATAGGAAATAAAATTCAACTGGAAAAAATAATTCATGAGTGATGGCCAGAAGTAAATGGTTTTACTCAATAGCCTCTCAGAAATATAGCTACTTCACCACATGATTTCTTCTTTCATCAAATGAAATCATATGATTCAGTAACTGAAATTGAAGACTTGATATAAATAAAATCCTCTGTTATCACCATCTAGTCATTACAGCTATTCAATTATAAAAGTTCAAATTTCCAAACGTTTTCTCCTAAATTTAGGGCCATTTATGATGTTCAGTATATAAAATGGGTACTGGGCTTTGAGTTTATACCATATAATTTTTCCCCTTTACTTTCAATATAAATTGACTCAATTCATAAATGAGCAAGGCATCCCCCAAACAAATTATATTCTCAATGTTGAAGGTAAGTGAACATTTACTCTTGGATAACAATAAACATATAATACTTGCATCATGGCCTTGGAAAACTTCAGATAAGACTTTCTTTAAAGCTATACTTAATGACTCCAAGATACTATTCATAACAGATATAAATAAATAGTGTAGAAACAATTGTTATTTAATTTATTGCTGAAATGCAAAGGAAAATTAAGGTCCCTTCAATATTTCCAAATTTATTAAAGGATAGCATCGCAAAAGTAAAAGATCACCAATATGAGAATGCTTTTATATCAGAATAAAATAACTTTTTAACAGTTACTTCCAACATTTTGACATTTGGCTCATCGCAACACTCATGAAACCCATCCAGGAAAATCTTATTATCCCATTACTTTCATTGAAACATTATAATGCTTTCTGATTATGCTTGTTATTTACATTAAAAGCCTTACATTTGGCAAACATATAGTGGTACAGTGAAACAATAGCTAGCCATTCAAGACTTCAAAGTTACAAATTTCAAAGAAGCTGAACACACCAACCCCAAACATTTTTACCAACAAGCTTAATGTATCATAAGTGTCTTAATATTCCCATGATTTTGCTTACACACAATGCTGCAGGACTTCAAAGAATTCATCGACGCTGAGAGTCTCATGCCTCTACCAACAAGAGACTTCCCTCAACAGCAACTGCAATCTTGTAATTCCCCACCACAAAATGCCATTGAAATGATGTCATTTCGGCCAGGAGCAATAAAAAATGGGAATGGTGCCAGAGGATTGGAGAACAGTCTTGGTAGACTGGAGGGCATCACAAAGGAAAGGAGGGAGTGTGCAGAGAGAGATGGTGGAAGCAGTGTGGATAGCTCAGAGACATATGCCAGCTGCAGGACTCACCCATCAGCCTCCCAGGCTGACCTCCTTGATGATGACTCAAACAATCTCTATGTGAACCCACTCGATGGCAATAGAAAAGTGGGAGCAGTGAGCAAGGGGGGAGACATGACAAGTCCAATGAGCCCTTCTTCAGGTGCCCTTGTGCCCTTCCCTTCCCCCCCGACCCCCGCATTAACCTCACCCTCCTCTCAAGTGGGTGGTGGGATGACAAAAAGTGCTTCTGGAGACACGGCACTCGTAAGTGCCTTGCGAGGTTTGCTCGCCGAGGAGACAAGTGTGACATCTTTAGGGCAAAAGTGTGACAAGTTAGGGATGAGAAGTGGGAGACAGTTTCCTTTGGGTGGGAGCAGAGGCAGCCTGGATGATGACACCCCACTTCCAAAGCATCGAAAGACACGATTCCAACAAGTAAGTGCATATATTTGTTTCCAAGAGAGTTCATGACCGCATGTTTTCACGTAATTTAAAAAAAGAAAATATCCCAGCAGGATCATTGCAATATTTTCACTCAAATTCTGAGATTTGGAAAAACCAATCAATAATTTATTCAGCCCAAACTGCACATGTAAGACCATCTCACTGGCAACATTAACTATTGCTCTCTAACTGTAATGCAGAATACAACATAAATAATTTTTTTCACTGGCAATCTGAAAAAAATTTTGTCATAAGAAATTGTTGAGTTCATTTCCAACAAGTTAAAAAGTTTAAATTCTTCCTTGCAGAAAAGAAAAGGAATGAATTTTTGAATGTTTTTAACTGCAGACAACCAAAAATTACAATACTTTTCAGTGTAGTTAATCAGTTAACTATCGATGCTCCACTCATTAACTCTGAAATAATAAATCTTTTCACAGAATTTCAAGAAATGCTATAAAGGTTTATAATTAGAAGACAAGGCAACTGGCAATAAATACTATTGTTGGTTAATTTATTAGAGAATGCAGAGGTATGGGAGAACATTTCCTAAATGCACTTTTAGAAGCCTCAAACCACTTTATACTGTATATTTTTGTAACATTCTAGCAAACTATGCTTCTCATTCACTCTTTAACCTAAAATTTTTCAGTAGCTTAGACAAATTGACTAGCTTGTAATTAACCAGCATAAGTAAGCTTTTTGACACCTGCTTTATTATCTCCAACACTTTAACATAGAGTATTCTTCTTTATGAAGGTATTTTCTCAAACCAATAAAAAATTTGAAAATGGAGCATGGGTTGTTTGCCCATTATCTACAGACTGAAAAAAATGAAACATACTTTCATAACTGTTTATGTTATTAAATTAATTAAAATAAATTTTGCACATGTATAAATACCTACTTATATGTATTTTGTCATTTAACAAAAACAAGACAAACAAAAATATTCTCTCCATAGCTTGCAGTTAAGTGAGCATTTTATACATTTAAAATTTATTATCAGTTAGCTACAAATTTAAAAGTTGAGTTAGGCTAGAATATTTCAAACATTTGTTGTATTTTAAGTTCACTAACAGTCCTTTGTGCTACTAATTCAGTATCTAATAGATTTATTGAAATTATTCTCTTGTATGTATGCTAATTGCAATGATCAACTATGTCAGGGGGCAAAGCAACGCACTCGGTTTGGTGACTCAGAAAAAGGTAGCACAGAAGATGCAGATTGGGCAGATGCGTCTATGACCATTGGGACAACAAGCATCGCAGCAAGTACAACTCCTGACAAATACCACCACCATCGCAGTGCAAGCAGCAGTAGTGGCAGGAAACCTTCCCTATTTGCAACCCCTGGTCGCAGCCTTGCTTCATCCGCAACACGCATCCTCAACCACCACTTATTTGGCCTTCAATCCTTAGCCACTTACAGGGCTGGTAAAGTGGCATACCCTATGTATATGAATAATATATCTATATTCTTATGTATATAGGCTTTGACAATGGCATATACAACACAAATCTAGTAACCAACAAATTGAATTTAAAATAGTTGTGATATACTCTTAGATATATTATCAAATGCTCCCTGAAGACACCAATACACAAATAGGCTAACTAGAACAACTCCTAGTGCAAAAATGCCAGATACTAAAACATTGGTTACAAACCTATACTATGCTTTGAGTAAAGCTAATTGGAAGAGCAATTAAGTAGTATATGCAAATTCATTTAGCAATCGATATGAGGAGGGTAAAATTTCTTCATAAACAAAAGTGAAGATGAAATTTTAAGTATGACAATGTATATATTAAGGTTAGCAATGGTATTTTAGAGTAAACGTTTTCATGGAAATTTTTCCCATTTTTCTTTTGGGAATTTCATGAAAATTTGTATGCTAAGATACCAATGTGATTGACAATGCCTCACTTTAATTCATTTATTGAAACCTCACTAAGTTACCTGTCACTTGCTGACCTATAACGGTAATTTTATATATTATTAAAATTCAAATTATTTTTCATGAATGAGAACTTTGTTCTTTCCAGGGAAAAATGGAAGCAAGTCATCGCTGTCGGTAGAGTCAATTGACAACGCAAATGAGCAGAGGCGTAAGAAATCAATACTTAAGAAGTCAGACAGCACAGGGGGCAGTGGAGAATATGGTAATGGCAATGGAACAAAGGCATTAATAGGGTTTGGAGCTGCAGGCATGGGTAGTAGCAGAGATGCCATTGGCTGTGGCAGCACTGATGGTGGGAGCACAGCTTCTGTTTCACACAGGCATTTCCATCACCAGCGCTCATCTGTGATTGCAGATCCTGAAACTGAGAAACTCATTCCCACTGACAGTACAGCTTGCGGAAACACTTCTGACAATGGTGGAGCAACATCAGGAGGTTAGTATCAATTATGTATCTATGCAATCACAATTAAGCATCTGCAGAAGTGCATAGAGTTTCATGACATCTGTAATAATTGTTTTAAGAAGTAATGTGCAAGTGAAAAGATCTTCATTTGTGAGAGAAAATTGAATGGTAGAAACAGAAATTATTACAGCAGTAATAATTTCTGTTTTTGTGGAGTTCACCGAGTGTTTTTCATTTCCGTAAGAAATTATTACTTTGAATAGCTTTTTACATGCCTAGGACTCGGCATCCTTTTAAAATAATTGTTCAATGAGAATCAAGAAATTCAATTAATGAAATGGTATTTTTGAAATAGTAGGAATAGTAGGAATTTTAAAATGCTTGTAAATAATAAAGGAGAACTGAAAGGCTAGTTGTAACATACCTGTTTTGTTTAGCTAACTAGTTAACTGAAATATATACTAGTTTCTTTTTGAGAATAAGAAGTCACCTGATATTTATCTTAACTCATAGAAATCATATATCACGCTAGGATATGGAATGAATACAAATTACACAGTAACAATATTTATTCAGTCAACAGGTTTTGCTGTACTGTTATGAGTAGTTTATTTAGGTTTATGGAGATTTAGGCTAGTAAGGGTATTGAAAGATGTCATTAATAAAATTAGAAGATTATCAGAAAGGAGAAAGAGCAGAATTTCTTTATTTGCTACATTTATTTGGAAATGAATATCACATCAATGTGAACAAACTGAATTATGTATTTATGAACTGGAATATGCATAATTTACACAGAGTCCGAAAGTATTGCAACCAAATGTTTCCTATCATGCGGGTGGGTGGGTGTTGCACACTTACTCTGAGCAGGATCTATGGTAGGGGATCTCAGTTTCAAAAGGTAATTGAGGTCAGTTACCTCCTAGCTTCTTTTCAGTCAGGATCAACAAAAAACTAAACTCCATTTTTAGTGATCAGTATAAGCTCAAGATGCAGCACTTTATCAAGCAAAGATACATTATCAAATCCACCAACAATATGCTGGAAAATCCACTGCTGAGACATTCCCGATGTTTCAACAGGCATTTGGGGAAGAGTGCCTTTCAAAATTGCAAGTTTTGAGATGTCACAAGACGTAGGAGGGTAGGGAGGAGGTGGTGGATGAACCCCATTCAAGATGCCAATCAACAAGCAACACTGAGGACAATCTGAATTGTGTGCATGAACTTTTAAATGAAGACTATCAAATAAATGTGCAGACGATAGCAGATACTCTAGGGATGGATGAAACCACCACAGAAAATTGTATCCAAGGATTTTCAGATAACTGCATAAGAAAATAATTGCCAACGGCTGGACACTCTATCATGACAATGCAACAAACCTGATGGCTGGACTGAGCACATCTTGACTAGAAAAATGTAGCAGCACTGCCTCACCCCCCATCCAATCCCAAAATGTCTCTTACCAGCTCCTTTTTGTCTCCTGAAATAAAGGGAGTGCTGAAAGGATGACATTTATGAACTGTGAACAATGTGAAAGAGGCTTTAATAATAACCCTACAAGCTATGGAAGAGGCATTCCCAGAAACCTAAAAAGCTTTGAAAACATTCAAGAAAAAACATTTTTTAAAGAATTTTGTCACATTGCATTTCGGATAGACCAATGTGGGCTACAGAAAATCAGAAGTGTGACGTGGGGAGGAGAGGATTATCAAATACTGCTAGTGCTAATACAAAAAACAATGGGAAAGCATGCCATATTTTAGTCAACTAGATATGCACATATAATAGACCAATAGAACAATGATAGTGCCAGTGAGTGATATTAAGTGAAAGCCAGAAGCCACTTTGGAACAAAGTTAATGTTTTTTAGGGTAGGGGGACTGTAACTTTCCATGTGACACCAGTAGTTTCCCATTGAGATCTGATACCCAGAAAATAACTGTTTGGGATTACCTGGAGGTGCCCAGAGGCATCACCAGTATTTGAATAGTAATAGTATTCTTGTTTTTTGGGTGATCCAATGACTAATGTCATTTAGCACCTCCCCAGAACTTGAACCTGGGGCCGACAGGGTTAGCCTGGTGGGTAGCATGCTCGCCGGCTAACCCAAAGGTCGCGGGTTCAAATCCTGCCCAGGGCATGGGTGTTTTGTTTGTCCAGATGGGTTTTTTCTATGTTATTAAGAGGTGCAAAATGACCATAGCCATCAAAGCACCCTATAAACAAAAATACTATTACTTGAACTTGGGTCCCCCTATCAGTGGTCAAATGCTCTTACCAGTGGTTTATCTTAACCCTATTAACATTAGAAAATGTGTGTGTAGGTATGTATATATGCATACATATGTGTGTTATTTACATCAAATTCCATTTAAAAGCAATTCTTGGACATTAATTTTAATTTAACTATAGTTTAATTTTAATTTTACAGATGTAACAGGAGATGAGTACTCTCCAAAGCTGAGACAATCTTCAACTTCAAACAAACCAACAAGACAGCACCAATCATCATTGCTCTCATCTCCTGATAAATTGCAGTCTGGTGTCATGATTCCCAGAGGAACTGGGCCCAAAACCAGCATAAAGCCTCATGCCTTGCCAATTAAATTTATTCTCAATTCCGAACAAAGTGGTCCCAAAAATTGTACTCCTGGTCCAGAAGATGGAAGAAAAAAGTGGGGTGTTGACTCGACAGGCAGAAATGTTAACATAACAAAAGGTGAAACATCAATAAATCCAATAGCGAGGCGCATCCCACTAACCTCCACTGGTTCAAGCCATCCAACCACTGACCTCTTGCTCATTAACACAATTACACAGCCTGACTGGCTACATGGAAAGGCCTGTACCAGCTGTGGGAGGACTATTGCCGCTGACAGCTGGTTACAAAGTGAGGGGATAACAACAGCCAACAGTTTGAAGGCGATGAGCAAGAGTCCATGGAGCCATTGTAACACCCAGCTGATAGGGAAACCAAGTGCTGAGAGTAAGGAAGGAATAGAACGAAAATGCCCACACTGTGGAAAGATAAATGTGGCAGAGAAAGTGTACATTTGCCCTCCGACAAAGACTGAAAAGAAAACATTGGTCGATGATCTCCTCTTTGCAGACTGCTCACCCACAGAAGAAACAAGCTTACTTGAAAACGTTGCAAATAATCAAGCCAAAAAAATAGAGGAAAGCACGACACCATCTGGAGTTCTGGGCACTTCAGGAGTCAGAAAGGTTCTCCCCCCATCATAGCATTTGCGGGTGGGCCATGCCAACAGCAAATACGTCTTCCTAGCTTCCTTTGGCATTATGGCAAAGTCACTCTGAAACTGAACAAATGCTCACTGTGTGCATTCATTTGCCTTTCCATATTGGCTACAAATGCCAAAAAAAAATTATTTGCTCAAAACACTGAGCAATTTCTAACAGCTATGAAGGAGTCATTCCAGAATTTGTCCTTGGTCCCATTCCTTCTAAAAAACATAAAATCTAAATTATATTTTTTTTACTACCTAATCCTTTCAAATATTTTACTCGAAATCTTGGGTGTTAAGGATATTTTCTTCCAATTTTTTAAACCAGAAAAATCACCCTGATGCAAACTGCATCATGGCTTCCAATGAAATAGATTCCCAATAACTGAAAAAGCATATATCTTGATGGAAATACTGAGATAAATATGCCAGATAACATTTTCTTCCATAAAATTTTTAAGAATTCATTCTAAATTAACAATTTTATATAAATTATAAAATTCATTCCCATCAGATGAAATGAGTATGAAGTTCGTATGATCCAGATGTAATGCCAAAATAAGTTTGCATTCATTAATACATGTAATTACAGATCATATGTTTCCCTACTTTATCCATTTCAAATGATTTAAAATTTAATTTATTTTATGCCTCATTGGAATGTCTTCTTGTAGTTATATGCCTTAAATGTCCTCAGTAGGTATAAAAAATAGCAGGAAATATAGTAGGTGGAAAAATGAGTGACATAAGTCTTTGGAAACTTTTGAGTGAGATTGTTTTCAACATCAGTTTGAAGAAAAGAGTACATGTGGTGTGAAATGAATGACTGCATTCATTGCTGATGTGAGCTACTTGATCCTAGAAGAAATAATGGCAACAGAAATGGTGATGCAAGACAGCTATATTAGGTTGCCCATTTATAGTGAAAAATGTACTTATGTGAAGCTTTTGAGCCTGTGATTATATTGTTTTCCTATGTGTTGTCTTTTTCAGACAGGAAAGCTGCAATATATTATAAGACATGATTGATTTTGAAAGAAAATACATTTGAGTAGAACAGTAAGAGATAAAATGAACAATAAATATTTAACAGCCAATATGAAGAACAGGTTTTTATCTAAAAGAAGTGCATGTGTATATTTGTTTTTAAAAAGAAAAAGATGATGCATATTTTAGAATGTGTGAATGTGAATATACTAATTTGTATAAGAATGCTTTTCAAGTGTAGACTTTAGAACTATGTGTTGGCAAAAATCACCAAATTGTTGTTGTTGCTCTCGTTATAAACAAGGAAGAGGTTAGAGAGACTTTGTTGAAGCTGGTTTTCAGAGAGAACCACAAGAAAATACACTTATGTGGTGTGTGCCAAGGTTTCCTTTCTTAGTTTGAATGGTTGATTAAGAAAGTTCACCAATACAAGGTAGTCTCTAATTGCACAAAATTTTAGCACATGATTTGCCTGATTCCTGGTGTTATGTAGGTTTAGAAGCACCAAATGCATTTTCCAGAGCAAAGGTCAAAGTTTGGTGGATTGAAAAGTGGTTGTATTTGATAAGTATATTTGAGATACATTACTGAAATGCTCAGGCAATTCTCATGCTGAATTCATTGTTACTTTCTCATTTGATCTTCTTGTTTTTATTCAGAGTATGGCCTTTGTGTTATAGCCAATCATGAAATTTTTATAAAACTACTTTGTAGACTTGCACCAAGCAAATTACATGTGATCGAAAAGTTTTGGTATCACTCATCTAGGGTTCAAAGTTTTTGTGTGATAGGATGAAGAGTTGTGTGGACAGAGGCATATGTTTGGAGCAAAATGCTATTCCTCCTTAAATATACAATAATAATAATAATAATTCCATGCTCAAATTATGAAGCCCACTTTGAGTGTTTGATGGAGTAAATGCTAAGGATGAGTGAGAGCAAATACACAATCCTCATTTGATTATTGGAAGAGTTAGGGGAGAAGGCCGCCATGAAGTTACATTCTAAGAGGCAAGCCTATAATTCTTGTTGAGTGATATTTTTATTTAAGGCCTAATATTCTATTATTTGATTGTTATGCGTGGTAAACTAAGAATTGAGTGTGATTTCTAAATCCGTTTTGAGTACCTACATAAAATATTGTTTTCATCTCTAATTATGGTCAAAATATTGTTCTTCATAGTTTGAACATCACAACCAATAAAGTTATAATGTTCACATGATATAATAATGCATTGATAAAAACAGCTGAATAAAGTTTGCCTCAAAAAAAGAAAGCATGTAATTATATACTTTTATATATATTTATATTATTAACAGCAGTTTAACATTCAAATTGAGGAAAGATGCTTAAAAAGAGCTTAACGAAATAAGTTCTTTGCAAGTGTCGAGCAGTATGGAATCATTAGATGGATAAACACCCAAAAGGTACATTTAATTAAAAACAAATAAATGTACATTAGATGAAGTAAGATTTTAATATTATCTTATTATTATCACATGGAGTTTAACTTGGTTGATCTAAAGTGTACCTCTGTTCTCTTATAAGGAGAGTTTATAAAAAATTCAAACATTAAAATATGGATCTACGAGGGTCATACAGAAAATAAGTTCCGTTTTGGTCTGTAGGTCACTAGGGTTTTTTTGCCAAATCTAGCAACATTGTACGAAAGAGGGGAACCTTCTGAGTAGAGTGAGAGGTGAAAGGCCACAGTAGCCTTAAAAACACGGTCACAACAAGTCGTTGAAATGGAGCCCTGAGGGTCATCCGGAAAGTAATCCATCTCCTCACCATTGACTCACTAATTACACCCTCTCCATACACAGAAACAAGCTGTTGA